>PITA01003540.1:0-137827 GCA_004023965.1 Spilogale gracilis
AAAAAAAAAAAAAAAAGAGTCAACAATGGAAAATCTTCTCAGGGCAAAATTGTCAAGAGGAGATAGAGCATAAAACATGAGTAAGTTTACTGCTATTCAATTCAAACATTCCCTCACATAGTTCTCTAAAAAATATTAGAATAAAAAATGTTAGAGATTTTTTTTAATCCTCAGAATCTAGTTCAACACCTGGCCTACAGCATATAATCAGTAAAAAGAATATCAATAATATACAGTCCCTCAAGTATATTTTTCAGCCTTCACAAAAAATTCTAATATTTCCAATGGCAGAAGCAGATATTATAATTAGAGTATCGTAACAGTAGATATGACAGTGATTCCTTTCCCACTTTAGTCTGTATCATAAACCAGGCCTTATTTATTTATTTATTTTTACAATCCCTGGCACAGAACCTGACAATCTTTGCTAAATCTTGAGCAATCTAAAATTTTAAAATAACAAAAGCTACCATCTCTCCAATTATCATTACTTAAAGTTTTATCATTTTCATAGCAATGATATACATAATAGAAAGAAGTATAGACACTTTAAAAATCATAGTTCAAAGATCAATTCAAAAAGTAACATTTGAATAAAAATCATACTTCCCTGCCCTTGAGAACTAGTCTCATTTCTTTCAGACCCAGCAAATCTCTGAGTAATCCACATAACCAATTCAAGTTTAATTTTCATTTTAGAGATAAATTTGAAAGTCATTCTTCAGTAGCCATACTGTATTCTATATTGGAGATGTGAAGTCTTAAGAGCTCTTTGTGGTTCTCTAACATTTATTACACAGATTAGTAATTATATTAATATTACATTTTTATATTAATTTTTCCAAGCTAGATTTAAAAACATCAGTATATTAATTCTGGAGTCAACAATCAATTCTTCAAATGCCCATGATACCAACTAAGCAATAAACCTATAAAAATGAATACATTAGCAAGAGAGGCTAATGAGCAACTGTGCCAAAATTATCCTCTTGATACCAATGCCAGGACTGTCCTGAAAACCACTCACCATGCTTGATCAATTAACCTGAAGGCAAATGAAAACAGCAGATCCTTTTGTTCTGTTACATAAGCTTTTAATTTGGAGATGGGTTAAAGAAGAAGTACAGATTTACTGAGATGTATCAAAACCAACATACAGCTCTCAGTATATTAAACTGCTGATAGAAAATTATGATGCCGGGATGCTTGGGTGGCTCAGTTGGCTAAGCATCTGCCTTTGGCTAAGGTCATGATCCCAGGGTCCTAGGATAGAGTAAACATCAGGCTCCTTGCTCAGCAGTTCCTCTGCCTACAGTTCCCCTTGCTTGGGCTCACTGGTTCCCTCCCTCCCTCCCCTCTTACCCTCTCACAAATAAGTAAAATCTTAGCAAAAAAGAAAGAAAGAAAGGAAGGGAGGGAGGGAGGGAGGGAGGAAGGGAAAGATAGAAAAGTTACAATGCCTACATATTACAAAGTTGGGCTTATTAATCTTTTCCACTGGGACACATTACATTTCTTGCTTTACAGGTAAACATGAATTCCATCTATCAAAATCCATTTTATATAACGTTTCCATGAATGCATCTATGCTGAAAAATTAAGGATCAGTTCATTCTCATTCTAACAATTTCAAGAGAGCAAAATGTATAACTGAAAAAGAGAAGCTATTATATTTTAGAGGTTCTCACCTGAGGTAATCAAAAACTTGTCTTAAATTCCTATTCTTAGGTCATTTTCTCAAAGACATTCATCTGATTTAAGGGAAATGCTATCAACTAACTACCTATTAAAAACTATCAAACTGGATTTCACACAAATCAAATTCCTTTAAGAGTTTGGTGGGGTTTTTTTTAAGATTTTATTTATTTATTTGACAGAGAGAAACACAGCTAGAGGGAACACAAGCCTGGGGAGTGAGAGAGGGAAAAGCAGCCTTCCCGCTGAACAGGAAGCCCGATGCAGGGTTCCATCCAGGGACTCGGAGATCATGACCTGAGCTGAAGGCAGATGCTTAATGACTGAGCCACCCAGGTGCCCCGAGTTTGGTCATTCTTGAATGAACTAATAGTTAAAAAAAGTTTACAGAGCCAAGCAACTGAAAAAGACAAAGAAATATATCAGATTTCTTTATACAAACATTCATCATAGTGTTTTTGCAGTTTGTAAGGTCAAAGATTATAAATCATTTAATAATAAAAAGAGACTATTTCAATAAATTATGGCACATTTATATGCCAAAAATAACAGGTTCATTAAAGTTTATAATATACATTTTAATATACAATCGCATCAAAAATGACCAAACACATTAGTAAGTAAAAATTATTCTTGGGAAGCCTGGGTGGCTCAGTGGGTTAAGCCTCTGCCTTCCGCTCAAGTCATGATCTCAGGGTCCTGGGATGGAGGCCACATCGGCTCTCTGCTCAGCAGGGAGCCTGCTTCCTCCTCTCTCTCTGCCTGCCTCTCTGCCTACTTGTGATCTCTGTCTGTCAAATAAATAAATAAAATCTTTAAAAAATTATTCTTCAATTAACAAGTATTGGTTATTTTAAGAGATGTCTAAAAATAAAAGATACATAAAGACAAGGACTTTTTTTTTAAACCATACTCTTTACCTAGTACAGTGTTTGGCAACCAGTAAACCCTTAGTTTGACTAAAGGAAGGAAATAACAGCCAAAATGTGAAATTGACATGTTTAATTATTTTAACAGAGCTAGTAAGATAAATGACTTTTAAAAATAACCACATTTTTGAAACTAGCTTGATATAATCATAGAACATTTGAGTCTCAAAGATACATTAGAAATTAATTCAATCTGCTTTCATTTTATTTATGAGAAAACTAGAGTACAGAAAGATTCATTTCCTGAAAACCATTAAGGAAAAGTAGTAAGAAAAAGACAAGAATGGCAGTTCAAGTTCCACAGCTCCTCGTTAGGCCATGACCAATACATAGCTGCTCCACAAACTGGTATGTTACACACATACATCAAAATGTGAACAAGCTAAAAAAATCGAGCTTAAGTATGGGGCACTTGGGTGGCTCAGCTGGTTAAGCTTCTGCCTTAGGCTCAGGTCATGATTCCAGCCAAGGTCCTGGATCAGCCCTGCATTGGGCTTCTTGGTCAGTAACTCTGCTTCTCCCTCTTCCCTCCCCCTGCTCACACTCACTCTCTCTCTCAATACGTAAATAAAATCTTTTAAAAAGGTGCCTGGGTAGCTCAGTTGGTTAAGCAACTGCCTTCGGCTCAGGTCATGATCCCAGAGTCCTGGGATGGAGTCCCACATTGGACTCCCAGCTCCGCGGGGAGACTGCTTTTCCCTCTGACCTTTTCTCCTCTCATGTGCATGCTCTCTCTCTCTCAAATAAATAAATAAAATATTTTTTAAAAATCTTAAAAAAAAAAAATCAAGTGTGGGGCACCTGGGTGGCTCAGCTGGTTAGGCTACTGCCTTCAGTTCAGGTCATGATCCTGGAGTCCCTGGATCGAGCCCTGCATCGGGCTCCCTGCTCGGCGGGAAGGCTGCTTCTCCTTCTCTCACTCCCCCTGCTTGTGTTCCCTCTCTAGCTGTGTTTCTCTCTGTCAAATAAATAAATAAAATCTTAAAAAAAATTTCTCCAAAAGGTCTCTATTTGTGATGCTCATGGCAAAGAAAACAAATATACCTATAAAATATATAAGGTTGCCTTCCAACTTGGGGTTTATCTGACTTACCTGAATTTCAAGAGACAGTTATTACTTATACAATTTAAAATTAGAAACCAACAAAACAGGCTCCATCCTACTCATTCTGAACAATGAAGGCTTTCCAGAAGAACAACAAAGTAAGGAACGGGTTCCAGAAAGAAGAAATAGTATATACAGTGGCAGAGTTGCCAAATCCATTATGGTAGGAATAGATGACAATGATAGATCAGGAAAGACCTTTGTATGAAATGCTGTATAGTCTGGGCTTTTAACCTTGAGGGAGATGATGATATAAAGAATAGTTTTCAACATGTAAGTGACAGTCAATTTTGCACTTGAGAAAGCAACCTGGATAACAGGATAAGGGTTGAATAGGACACTGTCAAGACAGATGGTAGAAAGACTAGTTACTGGGCTTCTATAAAAGTTTAGAGGAGAGCTGATGAAGCTATGTAAAAGATTTTTATTTGGTGGTTTACATTTGATTTCTTAATGAATGGGGCATCTGGTTGAATACAGAAACAAGAATGGGTCTCAAATTTCCATTCTGGATGACAAAATAAATGATGATGCCACAATAAAGACTGGGAATGCAAGGGGCTCAGGTGCTGGGGTGTCAAACACAAAGATAATGAGTTTAATGGGGGAGGAAGATACTAGAAATCATGGAATTGAATTAGATTCTTAACAATAAGAGAAGAGCATCATAGTTTACGGAGCTCTGACACAAGTATCTAGAAGCCAAAAGGTTGTTTTTGTTGTTGTTAAATTTGTATTCTGGTCTAAGTATATGTGTGTGTATCCATTTCTTATTTTAGCTCTGGTTCTGTCAGCTCCCTTTGTAAAAACATGCAGCTCTCTTAAAAGTCATATCATTCTCTATTATATGTGTTAATTTCATTCTTAATCCTGAATTTCCTTGTCCTCCTGATGTTTTCTTGCACAAGTGGTTAATTTCCAAATGTTCAATCTTTCTTTTACATATGACTTGGGTACTGATAGACAAGGTCTTTGAAGCCACAGACCATGCTATAACATCTCCTTCTACCACTCAGAGTATGTTTCATCAATTTTTCAAAAATTGTGCAATCCTATGTATGTGAGCCCTTACCTTAAACTAACCAGCCTCTATTGATACCAAACTCCTCCCATCACAAACTGGGAAATTTAATAAGGAAAGAGAGTCTGTCAAGAGTTCAGACATTTAGGAAAAAATAAACTGTTTGAGCCTCCAAGTATCTGGCAAGTCAATTCTAAAAGTGAATCTACCCCAAATAACTGTAAGGTTTGCAGGTTACTACAGAATTGGTCTTTTTTTCCCCCATTAGATAACATCTATTCCCTTTTCTACTGTCTTAGGCACTTCCCTATCCCTTCAGTTTAGGACTACCATCACCATTCTTCTTTTTTGTTCTTAGATGTTTTCTCAATTAATCCTTCTATAGGTAAGCTTTAAAATTTCAGGCAGTAATTCTCAAACTAAAATAAAATCTTGCTCCTGTCTGTCTAGCAGGTCGAATAGCCTAAAAAAGCTTTCTATTTTTGAAATGTGGTATGCATCACAAAAACCTATTCAAAATGTGCATTTTACGGTGTTATTTTTGTTGTATTTGCTTTAATTTCATCACCACTTAAACTAAATTTTTATCAAAAGTTTCCAGAAACTGGTCTACCTTGAAACTTTGCCTTCACTACATCATTCTACAAGCTGCAATTTAAATATTCTGTGCAAAAGATGACGTACATCACGACTTCCTTTACATAAAGTTAACTAAAATAAAGAATACTTTTGAGGGACACATTAAAAAATGTCACAAAACTATATAAAAACAAATGCAAGGAAATGAACCCAAGATTTCAAATAATCATTTGCTTGGGTGAAGAAAACATGGGGAGCACAGTAGGACCATGTGGTTAGATATAATTATCAACACCCTGCATTCTGTTTTAGGCGGTAATCTTAAAGGTGCTTAGAACTAGAATTGTAAAAATAACTACTATTAGAATAAAAGCTAAGTAACTATACATATAAAAGCAGGCCATACAATATTCAGCGGATAGGAAGTATGAGAGACTGTTATGAATCCAATGAGGAGAAAAAAAAGTTTAATTTTCAAAAGGCTCAATTTGGGAAGCATGAGCTTATGGTGTCACCTTCCTTGGCTCTTACCCTCCAAATGTATTTTTAGCAATGTTTCTTTTTTAAAAACGATTTTATTGATTTATTTGAGAGAAAATGAGAGTGAGAGAGCACAAAGATGGGGAGTGGCAAGAGGGAAGGAGAGAAGCAAGCATCCCACTGAGCAGGGAGCCCAATGCGGGGCTGGTTCCCAGGACCCTGGGATCACGACCTGAGCTGAAGGTAGACACTTAACCTACCGAGCCACCCAGGCACCCCACTTTCAACAAATTTAAATAAGAAGAAAAATTATTTTCTGTTATTCTACTCTTATCCCAAGTGTCTCAATCATCCACATCCTTCTCCTTCTCCTCTTCTTCCCCCCTAGCAAGCTTTGAAACTGAGAAGGATTTTTTAATTGTCCTTAACATTTTCTTCTTCGGGATCACTCATTCACTACCACCTTATAATCTTTCCTGGTTCCCCTTTTATTCATTTGTCCAATCATTCATTCGACCAGTACTTAAGAGTTATAATGAGCCAGGTTCCATACCTGGTAATAGTACCAGAGAAAGTAAAGAATGGTGTAAATATGAGTTACTCGATCAGCTCTCAAAGAGCCTGCAGTCGAGTCTAGGCAGGCACTAGTAATAAACACAATATAAGGAGAAATAATAGAGGAACACGCAAAATTGGCAAAAAGCAGGGAGGGCTGCACAGATGTAAACTGAAACAGCACTTTTCTGGGAATACAAGTTGGTGAGGAGGAGGGAGGCTTAAAATAGAACAATAGCCTGTTCAGAGGGCCACAGGCAGCTGTACAGGGTCAGAGCACAGGGTACAAAGGAATGTGATAAGAGACAAAACTAGAAAGATAGGGCCTAAAAAAACAAACTAAGAGGTCTGGATTTCAGCTTGTTTGAAAACTCACTCCCCCTCTTTCAGAAAGGGCTGTCCATACAACTATAGAACCATTCTCTACACAGGAATTCTTACCTTTTTTTGTGACATTGACTTTTTATGGCAGACTGGTAAAGCCTACTGATCCATTCTCAGAATGTTTTTATATACAGAAAATACACAGAATTCCAGACAATTTTTATAGACACTCACGCTTAAGGTAGTGAAGCATTTAAGTGTGGGTTGTGCATAGTTGCTTTCTTCTGGGACATGGTAAGGAAGCAGGGAAGTAAGTTTCGAATGGAAAATGATGATGACCCTACACTTCAGTCAGGTGATCAAGGTTAGCAATAGTGAGAAGGCATGTTGACTCTTGATATGTAATGAAAATGGTACTTTACCACTCTGGCAGTTTGACCATGAGAGAAACATCTGGTAAATTGCAACTGGGGAACATTCTACAAAATACCTGATCAGTACTCTTCAAAATGGTCAGGGTCACTCAAAAAAAAAAGGAAAGTCTCAGAAATTGTCAAAACCAAGGGGACCAAAGGAGACATGTCTAGTAAATGTCATCTAGTATATCCTGAATAGGAGCCTGGAAGAGAAAAGGGACACTAGAGAAAACCGAGGAAATCTCAATAAAGTATGGGCTTTAGTTAAAATAATGTAGCAACACTGGTGCAAGTGTTATGACAAACGTACCTCACTGATGTAGGATGTTACCAACGGGGAAAATGTGTATGTGGTACACAGGAACTCTCTATATTTTTCAATAATTCTGTACATCTAGGACTGTGCTATAAAACTTTCTTTAAAAAATAAGATGCATGAGAGTAGAAAGGAAATGATTTATACTGAAAAATTATTTTTAAAAAGCAAATTTGCAAGGTAATACCTGTGCTTCATTAATGCATTAAATAACTATTCCAGGCAGGCCTAATTGTGGTTAATTTCCACGATGGATGTAAACAGTGTTTTAAGCTAGCTGCAAACAAATATATGAAACTACCTGAGACTGCTATAGTGAGAGTCAAGTGTATTGCTGACACTCTGCAGTTTGTTGTCTATGGTCGAAACTGAAGATACGCTAAATCTTATTAGACTTTAGTATATATAAAGATGTAATATTTTTTTTTCCTATCCAAGTTCAAGACTACTCAACTCTACCCCTGGACTACAGGTTAGGAATCATCTGCTAGGGCTGCCTGGGTGGGGTTCAGTCAGTTAAGCATCTGCCTTCGGTTCAGGTCATGATCCCTGGTTCCCTGCTTAGCAGAGAGTCTGCTTCTCCCTCTCCCCTGTTCGGGCTCACTTTCTCTCAAATAAAATAAAATAAAATAAAGAGAGAAAGAGAAAGAGAAAGAAAGAAAAGAGAAAAAGAAAAAAGAAAAGAAAAGGAAAAAATCCTTTTCTAAAGGAAAAGAGAACACAAATGACACTTGAACAACATGGGTTTGAACTGCATGGGTCCATGTGTATGTGGATTTTTAAAAATAAATTTATGCACAGTACTATAAACATATTTTCCTTATGATTGTCTTAGCATTGTCTCTTCTCTAGTTTATTTTAAGAATATAATATATAATGCATATACAAAATATGTGTTCTATTTCTATTATGAATAAGGCTTCTGGTTAACAGCAGGCTATTAGTAGTTTTTGAGGAGTCAAAGTTATCCATGGATTTTCAACTAGGTGTGAGGGGGTACTGGCACCCCTATCTGCCATGCTCAAGGGTTGACTGTACCAACATTAAGTGGACACTCCATTGCAGGATCCCTAATAGCCAGGACACATACTTCATCTCATTAAACTCTCACAACAAACCCATTCCACAGATAAGGCAGCAAGTCCAGATTTGATTGCCCAGCAGCTGTGTCATCTTTGACAAACCACTATAAACCACTTTAGAGGCTTGTATTTCCAATCTAGGTTTATATTTCAATCACCACTGGCAATTGATTATAATAATAAGAGATCTTTATTATATAAGGATTGAAAGAAAAAATACTTCTAGCACTTTGAGCAAAATGCCAAACATTATTCATGCAATTTCTTTAATATGGGATTTTAAGTTATAAATTTTCTCTTAGAAATATTCACAGAGGGTCTTTTGAAATATTTTTTGTTAGTTTTAGCTGATTCTTTAAATAACAAGAGATTTGCTCTAGAGAAGGACTTTATCTTTCTTTGGAAGAAGCCAAAACCATCTCCATTTAAGGACACATAGCAGCTGCGGCACCACATTTTAGTTACCCGTAAGAAAGGGAAGCTGGCAGAGCTCACTCTACTATAAACATAAAAATAAAATAAAATAAAATAGCAAATACCTCCTCCAAAATTACAGAAGAGATTTAAGAATTAGAATTTGTAGATGTGGTGATTTAGGTAAAGGTAATATAAATAAAAAAATCAGAGAAAATAGGAAAATAATGCCTACCTTTTCCAAAGAATTCTTTTCCCAGTTCTAATCTTAAAGATAAATTGTTCTAGGAAGTTCAAATACTATCCCCGTCACTAAAAGTTTGTCTGTATAGTAATTTTCAGGAAAACAATTGCTGTGTTAACTGAGAGAATCCTTTTAGAAATATTATACACCTTAAATGTCTAATGAAAGGTATACCTGTTTTCAAGAAAGCATCATTAACTAGAATGCCACTGATTAGGAATCTGTGATTATTTCATTTTTACTATAAAGTTACTCTTGATACTGCTCCCGCTTATTAAAATTTTAGGTGAGATTTTATGATAGTTAATTGCAGCTGTTAAAAAACCTTAAATACTGAATTTGTGAATTGCAACTTTTCCTGGGGTAATACATATCAGTTTAAATATGATAATTATTGTTCATAAATATATTGTTAAAGCTCTACTTGAAGAAAACACAAACTAATTACATGTATTAGTTCTTACTTTATAGGATAAAGCCAATTTTTTTAAACTGAAATCAGTTAGTCGCCTGGTTTTCTCACACACACCCCTCCCCCATATACACAAGAAAGAGAACAAAACAAGATAGTAAAAGGTATTAAACATGATTCTGTGAAAATGTTTAATTACTGTATTGTTAGAGCTAACCTCATGAAACTGTAGTATTGAAGCAACAGCAGCAACAACACAATGAAAGTTGTTTGACTTAAGCCAGTAATATTCTCAATTAAAATTCCTACATATCTATTTTAGTTCTTCAACATTATCACCATCAGTGCACAATTATTTCTAAGCCCGAAGACTGATGAATCTTTAAAGGGACCTTTCTACCACTCCAGACTTTTTTTTTTCCCATTTATCTTCCATATACTTTTAAAAATTACAAGCAAAAAACGTAGTACAAAGTGTTAATGACCTTTCCATACTTAAAGTAAGATAGAAGACATTCTAAAAAGTTTGGTTGTGATAAGGCTATGACTAACCAATCATACTTCAGAATTCCTGTGTGACATCATAAGACCGCCCTAGGGCACTTTTTCTCCTACACCTACTTCAATTGTTCACACAAGTCTGGTAACAGAATCAGAAAACTTTCCAACTAAACACCGATAGGACTTCATACAACTCCCAATACTCCCTACTGTAATCATAACAGCCAAGGTAAGAAATAGAGTTCACTGATTTTGGTAATTCTGTTTTCTATAATTCAAAATTACTAAACTTTTCAAGAGTTAATAATGTCTTGTAAATTTCAGTTTCAAGTTAAACAATAAAATGTTTGATATGATGAAAACTTTAATTTCTAAATAAATGCATGTCTATTCGGTGACAGTAAGAATAAGACTTAACTTTGAAATAATAAGGGTTGCATCACCTCTAACCTCGGTTATTGGTTTGTCATTTTAATTTGACTTTCATTTTTATTTTGCTTTTCAAAAGTGAATTTCTACCAATTAAAATATCTTTCAATTATGTTACCATATTTGGTGGTAATGGAGATTTCATCTCTTTAGCAAAAATAATGGCTTCATCTCATTATCTGTAACTGTGCTGAGAAATAGGGTAGGACTGGGCTTCCAGTTACATCTGTGATACTATCAGCAGTCGTGTGATTGTACAACATGCACACTGCTGGCATGACTATTCCAATACCATCATTATGATTTTTACAGTAAATATTTAATAGAGTTTTTAAAAATATATGACAAACTACTCTTAAAATGCACTTGGGGACTTTTTGCTTTTCTATAAACTCCACTCAACTTTTAACAAACACTTCTAAAAAGAATTCCAAGATTTAATAAATACTGTTACTTACATGAAATCCAATACTGTATCATAAATAACAAGCTTGGAAATTTTAAAACACCTATCAAAAACACATGTAAAATTCTTTGTAAAGTTAGAGAATACCAATTGGCAATTTTTAAAAATAAAGAGACATTATTTTGGCAGAACATTCCTAAATATCTCATTTGAGTGAATTTGATTAAAATGTTTATTCTGCCTATTAATGAATATATTGTTATCAAGTTATCGTCCTCCCTGGTTTCTCATTGTCCTCTCCTGAATTTAGAAGGGGCGGTGAGGAGAGAGAAGGAACTTTTTTTTTTTTAATGCCCAGAGATGAAGATGATAGAATAAATTTTATGACTTCTGTGTGAATTCCACTAACTCTTGATGTTACAAACTTCAGTTTACTATGTGAAATGTGCCTTCATTCTTAAATCTCTACCAGTCAGGACATAAAGGACATTTTCATACATACGTCAAAATAAAATTTATCTCTGGAATTCTAAGTTCCTATGACAAATATTAACTCTATTGCTTTTTTACAGAAAGAACTTTGTAATTCCACAAGCAGCTTTCCTTAAGACATGCAAAACATTTCTAATTTTTGCCTACCACTGAGGCATTGTAACTGCCTCTCAATATCTTCATATTCCTAAAATGTTTTTCCTTTGGTATCACATAAAAGTCACTTGGGTGCAGGTGTTTTATGTACATATTTCCGCATTTTTATTCAAATACCTAATAGACTACATTCTCACACTTCAAAACGGGTATTCATGAATTCTTTTAGGGCCAGAATTTCACATCACATATTGCTCCAAAAAGCTGATAATTTCTAGAAAATGCACAAATTTGTTGATAATTTCTAGAAAAAGCACAAATTCTGCTACTAAAGTTATCCTTAGAGAAATGATGTATACAGGCTAATAAAAATTACACAGTTACAGTGACAGTTGTCCAAATTTCCAAACATAAATACTCCAGTGCCAGATATGACATCCCAACTAGTTTATCTCTTCCATAAGGTGAAATTTAAGTGTCTTTGTTTATGAAGACAGGAGATTTACAATTAAGTGTAAAAAAAAAAAAAGGTGTCAAATGAAATAAAATGGAAGAAATATAAAGAATGTTTATGAAAAATTGATTGTTTTAAAAATATGTGAAAGAGCTAATGTACGTGCTTTACTAAGACAGGTCAGTCACTATCATTTCCTAAAATGCAAATATCAGAATTATTTTAACAGCATTTTAGTGGACATTAAAGAAAAATATATTCCAGAAAAAAACTATTTGGTTCATATTTTTATGTACTGTTTCTTAATCTAATTAATTGGAGACAAAACGGTTATATAAACAAAATATTTGTATAAGCAAAATTTGTATAAAATAAAAATTTTAATGTATTAAATGTATTATGTAATGTATTAGATTATGTAATATATTAATTTTTAGGTAAAAATTAAAAGTAAAGATTAGATTAACACTCTAAATTAGACTGTATGCTTATTACCAATCCTAGAAACAGTCAATCAAAACTTTCTTCATTTCTTCAACAATCTTCTAAATGTACTGGTATATACAAAAATTTCATTTGATCCTTTTAACTCCCTATATGTTTGATACGGCATCTCTATTTTACATTAGGAAACAGATGCAAAAAGGTGAATTGCAAGGTCATGGAGCTAGAAAATGGTGGTGCCTTGGCCAGAGCCAAGATTTTAGAACTCTAAACCACATGCACATTACATCCACTGATCAACATGGCTTCAAAATACATCATGACATTGGCAAAGCAAAAAAACTGAAAGTCCTCAAATACTGTTAATGGTACCCTAAATGCAAACTTAGAGGACACAAACTTCATTTAAATTCAAACCACTCCATATCATTTAAAGCTAATTTACACGAGGGGTATTATGTCCTTAATAACCTATTTAATATTCTCCTGATCACTTTCAAAGACAGGGATATAAGAAAGTTACAGCTATCCTTGTTATTAAACAATAAACCATGGAAGACAAAACCCAAAATAACTCATAGGCTTTAAAAAAACAACAGAACTATCCAAATCAATGTTTCCTTTTATTTAATTTGTTTCATTCCTAAAATAGCCATGCCTTTGATCTATTTAGCCTTGATGCCTAAATTCTAGGTTAACTTTTCAAAACTTTTCACAAAAACCACACTTTTGTAATTTATTCCAGTTCTAATATTAAATCCTTACTTCAATTCCATTTCTTTATTCCTTTTTTTCAATTCCATTTCTGACATGCTCACATTCTATCATTTAAAATATTCCACCTCACTTATTTTAAAGTGCTCGAACAAAGGAATCTTGCTTTGTTATTTATGCTATGAAAATGACTTTTTCATCTGAACTGTGAATTATCAGTGTTGATCAAAGCAGCAAAGGAATAAACCTAAACGTTAAAAATCAAGGAAATAATTTTTCTAAATTACAATTACCTAAAACAGATAGTCTTTTGGAACATTTCTAGAAATTGTACTTCAATATTCTTAACCTACATAATTCTGAAGCATATATTACCAAATAAACATAGTAAAGGGAAGCCTGGGCCTACAGCTCCACCCCACTATATGCACAGTCAACTGAGGACCCCTAGTGACTTTTAAAAGGTACTCCACCTTTGGTCTTCCAAAAAAAAAAAAAAGACCGTTTCACTTACATTAGTGGGGATTTATATAACTAGCATTCATTTTTCCTTGAAATTTGCCCCCTGCACTCCCTTCCCACATCTTTTCTTTCAAAAGACAAATATAAAGTCTCAACTACTACAGGGTTAAAAAGAATACTTTAACTGTGAATAAATTAATTTTAATATAATAAACATGAGAACAAGCCTACAGACAAAAAAGTACTTAAATTATAAGTGAGGATTGCTGCTCACCATATGCTGCATTGTTAAATTGTTTCAATTTCCTAGCAAGTCATAAAGCAGACCAAAAGTTTTCCAAAGTCTACTGAGACTGAGTTTTGTTTTGTGCAAGAACGCACCTAATATTACATTAAGAAATAGGACTCATTACAAAGTGAGGACCCTCGCGGAAGCGGGTATAGTACCTTCCACCCAAAATGTTGCCTACCATGTTACAGTCTTAGTTGGAAGATTAAGAGTTCCCTGTGGTTTGTATCTTTTGTTCCTTCCATTTCAAACAGAATAGGATCTTGCACTTGACAGTATATACTTCCCAATTTTACTTTTTTTTTTGAGCAAATGAGGAACAGTGAACAACTAAAGACTATAAATCCTACAAAGAAAAGTTATTCTTCCAATTCCTCTAAAAATTAAGATAATCATAGATCCCACAGTATACAAAATACTGTGTGGGTACTTCTCTGCCTCTTTCTTGTTAACTCAAGAGTCAGGAATATGGCATTTCTACAATCAGATCCCTCTCAAAGAATCTTTCATATTTTCAATATTCTGATTCTACAGCCTGGCTGATGAATTCACTTTTAAAGTGTCCCAACTCCTCCTGTCCCACACAACTAATCCATATATTTCTCTTAAAAGGGGAAGTAGGGGGTTCCTGGTTGGCTCAGTCATCAGGCATCTGCCTTTGGCTCAGGTCATGATCCCAAAAGTCCCGAGATCAACCCCACATTGGGATCCCTGCTCAGCGGGAAGCCTGCTTCTCCCTCTCTCACCCCCACCTTGTGTTCCTTCTCCAGCTGTGTTTCTCTCTGTCAAATAAATAAATAAAATCTTTTTTTAAAAAGTGCTCTATTATCATCAGATAAAATGAATATAAAGTAAAACTACTTTTGAGGCTTTCCATCAAATATTACCCTACTTACACCTTGCCTCTAAGGAATGGAGAAGCTCATCTTTAAAACACATTCATTATACTTTCATGAGTAGACAGTTCATCTCCCTAGGGCATACCTCTTAGTATTTCACAAACACCAAACACCCATTGGTACAAAGCCTCCTTCAGGTTAGTGTTGTCAATATTAACAATATATCTAGGTTGTAATCCTCTAAGCCTCATTTCCCTCATCTGTAATAGAGACTTGAGAAGAATACTAGAGATTATAATCTACGTTCAACTATCTAATTCTGTTGTTCTAACTGGTTAATCTGTTAGTCCCAGCACTACCTTTGATCATTAACAATCTTCTAAAACTCTTAAATTAAATCATAAGAATCCCTTATGAAGCCTCACTGATCTATTCAAATAGTAACAACTATGCACTGCATACTAGAATATAAAATAAATATGCAGAGTTCCTCATACTCATGATCTACAAGTCTACCTGGGGACAAGGACATGTGGATCAAAATCATAGCACAGCCTGATAGTTCTCCTGATATAGGCAACACTAAAGCCCTACTGAAAACCAGCAGAGGTGATAACCAATTCTATCTTAATGAGTAATGGAAAGTTTCATTATGAAGTGATATTTAAACTGGGCCTTAAGGATCAACTGAAGTTTGCCTGGCAACGAATCAAAGGTAGAGCGGGGGGGTAGAGGGTAGACATTCCAGGCAGAGCCAGAACAACATGTGCAAAAGACAGAATCAAAAAAGGCAATGAAGTATTTATGGAAAGGTGACATGTTTCATGTGACTGAAGTCCCACTCAGAGTGGTAGGGTAGGGAATGACTCTTGCATATATGCTTCATGATGAACTAGCCAGCTTCCTCCTTTTCCATGTTTTTTTCTCAAAGCAATTTTTAAAATCTTTTTTTTTTAAGATTTTATTTATTTATTTAACAGAGGTATATAGAGAGAGCACAAGTGGGCAGAGCAGCAGGCAGAGGGAGCAGGAGAAACAGGCTCTCTGCCGAGCAGGGAAAGTTCTAAGTTCTAATAGGAATGACCAATGCTAGTTCTTATTCTTTTCTTAACTATTCTGTTATAATTCTCACATAAACTAGTTAAATACATAAAAGAATGAATAATGGGGATCTTCCCCACATTTAACCAATAGTATAAATTCATTATATATATATATAATATGCAAATATAAGCAGAAAAAACTTAAAGGATGCATGTTCTTTAAAAAGGGGGCTTTATTTCTACAGTATCTTTTCTGAGGAATTCAAACAAAAGTACCTGAATTAAATAAACACACTTAAGCTGCCATCTACCAAGTAGAAGAGGTATTATAAATTAACAGCCACTTGTGTTGGACAATGAAGAACATATGCTACAGACATACATATGCTAGGGAAACTTTAAGAGAATGAAGTTTGATGTTAACTTAGCTGTTTGGATCTCCTCACTATAGACCAATAACAGGAAGGAGGCCAGAGTCTCCAGCCAAATGAAAGCCAAGTCTAAGTATATAATGCAGACCTAATAGAGCCAAAATGAGGTACTGAAACTACAGAATCTAACAACCATTTACAACATGGTTTCTTTGTAAACTTGAATGTTTAGTTCGCATTGATCATGCCTGAAATTCATCTTCCCTCTCCCATTCTTTCAGTTCTCCTCTCTGCACTCTCCAGCAACTAGCCTCTCTCAGAAATACAACTGACCGCCTGAGCTGGGCTTTCAAGGAATGTGTAGAGATTAGGGAGAAAATGAAATCTGGACGCTGGGATAGGTGGTAATATCTTGATCAACAATGATATATAAATAAATGTTAACAGCCATTATCTCTAGGCAATCATAGGCATTTTTTTATTCCATCTCTAATTTTTATTTCAAATTTATGTAGAAATATCTTTTTTTATTGTTACTTAATTTTTTTTCCCAGTGTTCCAAGATTCATTCCCCATTCTCCACACCCAGTGCTCTATGCAATAGGTGTCCCTAATACCTACCACCAGGCTCTCCCATTCCCCCACCCCCTCCCTCCAAGTCCCTCTGTTTCTGTGTCCAAAGTCTCTCTTGTTTCGTTTCTCTCCCTGGATTACCCTACTTCCCATTTACTTTCCTTCTACTGTCCTCTACATTACCCCTTATACACCGCAAATAAGTGAAACCATGTGATACTTGACTTTCTCTACTTGGCTTATTTCACTCAACATAATCTCTTCCAATCCAGTCCATGTTGCTACAAAAGTAGGATATTCATCCTTTCTGATGGAGGCGTAGTATTCCATTGTATATATGTACCGCATCTTCTTTATCCATTCATCTGTTGATGGGCACCTTGGCTCTTTCCACAGTTGGGCGATTGTGGCCACTGCTGCAATGAACATTGAGGTACATATGGCCCTTCTTTTCACTAAATCTGTATCTCTGGGGTAAATGCGCAGTAGTGCAATATCTTAACTGACAACAAAATATCCCCACATCCCAGTAACTATTATCTCTAGATGCTTAATTTACAGTTAACTTCTAATCTCTAATTTTTCTATAATAATGCATTGGTTTATTTTTGTTTCACTTATTAATTACCACAAATAATTAATTAGGCAGAATAACTTATGGAAGCTCAGAAAGAAAGCAAATGGAATCCACTATTCTTGGGGCACCTGGGTGGTTCAGTCCTTAGGCGTCTGCCTTTGGCTCAGGTCATGATCCCAGGGTCCTGGGGTTGAGCCCCATATCGGGCTCCCTGCTTAGCAGGAAGCCTGCTTCTCCCTCTTTCACTCCCCCTGCTTGTGTTGCCTCTCTAGCTGTGTTTCTGGCAAACAAATAAATAAATAAATCTTCTTAAAAAAACAAAAACCAAAAACCCCACCACTCTTGAGTGCAGGTCATTTCTAAATGGGGATTGTCTGTGGTACACAGTGAGATAATGATAATTTTTTTAAAAGATTTATTTTAGAGAGAGGGAGAGACCACGTGTGCATGCATGTGGAGGGGAGGGGCAGAGGGAGAGAGAAACTTAGCAGACTCTATGCTGAATGTGGAGCCTGATGGGGGCACTGGATCTCATGACCCTGAGGATCACTACCTGAGCCAAAACCAAGAGTCAGACACTGAACCAACTATGCCACTGAGGCACCCCAAGACGATGATAATTTTATTACTATGCTTTCTGAGCCTGACAATCTTCAGTAATTAGTATCTAGTCTTGTTAAAATGTTACTCAAAATACCACATTCTATGAAGCTATAAAATCATAAAAAGGGATGACAAACATTTGAATCTATAGTTCTGGTAAATACTTCTCAACTTCTCATTTAATTTTTATTTTGGACTAAAACAAACATCTGCAAAGTAATCTCTCACATTTATTTGTTTTTATGAGATTTTCTCTGAAGCTATTAATACCACTACTAATGTTCACAATAATCAATGCTCACTGAGAAACAGCCTTTATGAAACTATCCATGAGAACTTTTGCTCAAGGGAATAGTCCAAAATGAGCTGCACCCTAAACCGAACTATACTTCTCATGATTTTGAGAGGAGAAGGCAAAGACTGAAGTTCTTACATGCCAAACACAAGACAAAAAAGACATCATGGTGACCCTCATCAAAAAAGACTACAGAGGTATTTGATGCCATAAATGCAATTAATATTAAGGAAGATGAATAAATACAAAATTGTGTTTTTACCTGTTCACAGAATAAGTTACACACATGGTCCTAATCCATTTGCTATTTTTAGATTCCAGGCTACCCAAAAGAAGAGAGTGACAGAGCTCATATTTGGCTGCCAGCTTTTTATATTTTTCTTCAGCATTTAAAACCTGAGACTTCTTGTTTTCCTGGGGTCATGGAGAAAGTCCAATACCTCACTCGCTCTGCTATAAGAAGAGCCTCAACCATTGAAATGCCTCAACAAGCACGCCAAAATCTCCAGAACCTATTTATAAATTTCTGTCTCATTTTAATATGTCTCTTGTTGATCTGCATCATTGTGATGCTTCTCTGAAGTTCTGCTGCAATCTCCAGTGATGCAACTTGTCACCATCAGCTTAAAATCTGCCATCCCATGAGGAGGGAAAAAAAAATACTACATAACAGACCACTTCCTAAGTAGAAGAATTTCTCTGTGAAAAGGTCAAGGCTCAGGACAAAACAAATTGTTGGCAAATGTATTCATCTGCGGGATCTTGTAAACATGAAACGAGCTTTATTTTCAAAAATTCAAAATTACTATAAGTGTGCATAATGTAACTGTTGAATTCAGAAACTTACAGAGGTTGTCAGTTTCTATACCACATCTTTTCTGATGATGAAGAAGGGTTTAGCTTTAAAACTGTACTGCTAACCAGTTCATTTCACATATAAAGCATTAGCTTCACTATTGGGGGTAAATATAAATTATATTGTACTGTAAAAGTGTCCATGATGTTTATTAAATATTTTTCAGGTCTTCACCAAGTACCAAATAATCATTCAAATGAAGAGTCATCATTTGAAATACTGATTTCCTACTGATTCCTCACAACTGTTATCTTTATTATCATTCAGAACTCTTTGTACTAACCGCATAACCTACATTTTAAAATAGAAATTGTATTTTCTTTGTACTACACTAACATTTTTTTAAAGTTTATGAGAATCAAGTAGGAAAAAGTAAGGTCATACTCTTACATAAATAAAATTTCTCTTAACTTTTTCAAAGAATAACAGAATTCTAGTATACGAAGGCAAACCATAAATCCATTTTCTATAGCACATTATGATCAGCAGACAAGAACTACTGGTTAATTTAAGTGCTAACAGTATGATTAGCCATTATTACTAATACACTAATAGAAGAGAGTCTAACCTAACTTAAGGCACTATAGTTGATCATCTAAGTATGTAACTTACCACACCATGTCTTTGAAATCATGAATTCTTAACACTTTTTAGGATGATTTTATAGATTGTCTTCTGTTAAGCTCATCCTCAATATAAGTAAGGAGAATTTTAAAAAGAATAAAGGGAAAATATATTCTTTCAAGCATTAAATAAAAATAAAATCTTGGGTTCCCCCAAATTAATTCTTTGATCACATTTTGACATGAACATTTTGGGCTATGGTTTATAACAGGATATAACTATTTTCCTTAATCTGTCATCAGGTAGGTCAATACCTACTTGGTAGGCCATTCTATCATGCTAAATTATAAACCCAGCAATGTTAATCTATAATTATTTTCTTGCCGAATACATTTTCAATTTCCTCTCTGATCACTTAAAAATATCTTCCAACATAACAGAAGTAAAACTTGGTACTAGAAAATATATTCACCAAAATGTTAATTTAAGTTGATTCAGTTTAGAATTAGGCCTACAGTGGTTTATACCTATACTGCAAAATCCAGTAATTTTAACTTCAATTCAAGACATATTACTGATATAGTAATCACTAAACGAGTAGAGAACACATAATTAACTGTATGATTTGCTAAAATGTGGTTAGTAAAAGAATTTGAAAAGCAATGGCCTTGGTTTATAACACAAGTGTGGCTAACAGATTAGTAAAGGAGACACTGCTTTAAATTTTTTCTGGGTACCTGACATGTACTGGAGATGAGGAGACAGATAGTTCTGATTCACTGATATTTGAGCAACAGAGGAAAAAGGATCTCATACTGACAAGGAAATTTCAGCAAAGCCTCATCTATGGGCTGGAGACGCCTAATATCTACTAGAAAGCTTATAAATAATAAGCAATACATTCACATCACTGGTACCAGTAATTACTTGTGAAAAAAACTAAGTTCTATAATTAGCTGCAATGATGTTAATAAGTGGAAAACCTGAAATGCTACATTCTACTCCTTTCATTGTATTGTTCATTATTACAACATCAATGTCAAGCTATAAAATGTGAAGTTATGGGGTATTTCCCTAAGTAAAATAGAAATAAGCTTTTTGTTTTTATTTCTGGCGTTAACAGAAATTAAAAACCTTTTTTTTGAGGATTACAGAATACTGTAACTCAGATTATAATGTAAAACAAAAACCCTATTCTTTAAATGGAACGTATTTATTCTGTTTATCATGTAAAGAGTCAGATATAATAAAATGATGCATTTAAATTTTTTAAATGCTAAACATTCTTTCTACTGTAGAATAAATTTTAATCTTAATTTATAGGGTACTACAAATGAATTAATTTTTAAATGTTTAATGTTGCCCTTTCTATAGTAGTTGGTTCAAGACGTTTATTTAAAGCAAATCACCTATGTTAAAAAGAACAACCTTCTTGAACTCAATGAAATCGCTTGTTAATACAGCTCATGATTGATATGGTCAAAAAAAAAATCACTATAAGCCATTTCGCCTTTGTAGATTGTTTTCAGTGACTTTTCTCAAAATAAGTTCAAGATTTCCTCACAGAGACACAACAGGGAAGATCTACATAAAATAATCAATTTTCTACTATGTAGATTTTATTTCTCCTTTGATTATTTTTTAGTCTCTGGCAAAGTGAGAAAAAGAAGGTTGTTTTTTTTTTTAATTTGCTCTTCTGATGTATAAAATTACATGCCAATACTATGTAGAAAAGTTGAAAGGTTAAAAAAGTCAAACAAATTACTAATTTATTAAAGCACATATAAAAAAACAATCATATGCTTTTTAAACACCAACTGAACGTGTCATAATGTCACATCCTATTTAGAGTGTCATAGGGTTCTCAGATTTCAGTGCACAGTTATATCTTCCTAATCAGTAAAAAAAAAAAAAAAAAGGGACAAAAATAAATAAGAAAACCTTCTTTTCAGAGTATGTAACCGAACACATAAGACACTCTCACATTAAAAATAAAATTTTTCATTCTTTTATCATGTTAAACAAAACCAAGTCATTTAAGTCATTTTATCAAATTTTTAATTACATTTTTGATTTATATAAATTTTTTAACAAAAATATGCTGAAATCACTAGGTGTCAATATTTTGGCTGATGAAGCCCCATCATGATTTAAATGGGGTACAAAATTTTATCTTCCTCTTTTTAAAAAATGATTGCAACGCAGAACTTAGAAACATCCTAGGGAATGTAAGAGAAAAGTAGATAAACGACCTCATCAATAGACAGCCCATTTCTTTACTACTGCCTGAAAGCTGCACTGTGAGCTTACAGGAATCCAATGGGCACTGCTCTATGTGAAGGTGTACACCTTCCACGCCCTTCCTTCATTCTCCCATCCCCCAAGAAAGAAATGAAAGAGGGAAATGGTAAGACATACATTCTTTCCAAAGAGAAGACAAGACTCTGTTGGCCTTTCTCCTCTGCCACAGTCCTTGTAGGGTCATAGAGATTTTGCGGAAGGTGGGAGGAGGGGGTGACAGAACAGAGGAAAGACCCAAAGACAGTTTGCACATGAGGTCTCTATTCTAACCACTTAAAGGCACAGGTGGCCTGTCTTCACTCACAAAGAAAAATGTTTCAGTGTACTACACTGTCTAACTCAGTGGCTACATGGCAATTCTAGCTGAGTTAGTAGGAAATCATGGGAATCAAAGAACAGCATGAGCATGAGACTGAGGCTGACTCAATGATTATTCCTGAGAAGAGCCAACTTCCACATTACAATATTAACCTTTGGAGGGAGAAAAGCAGGGAAAGAAACTGTGCAGATTAAATGAGATAAAACACTCTCAAGAGCTACTAAGTTCTATATAAATCTCTGGGTGGTGTTAGATTATGACTCTCTACCCAATTCCTTTCCATGGTAGTAAAAAGAGGTCTCTTTCATGGTGAGCATTTAGGAGTTGTGCTTGAAAATCACACACAGCACGCCTGGGTGGCTCAGTTGGTTAAGCAACTGCCTTCGGCTCGGGTCATGATTCCAGAGATCAGGGATCGAGCCCCGCATCGGGCTCCCTGCTCTGCGGGAAGCCTGCTTCTCCCTCTCTCACTCCCCCTGCTTGTGTTCCCTCTCGGGCTGTGTTTCTCTCTGTCAAATAAATAAAATCTTTAAAAAAAAAAAAGAAAAGAAAAGAAAATCACACACATTCTCACAATTTATCAGATGGTCTGATCCTTATTATGGTTCTTCCCTTTATGAAAAATTAGATGAAAAGGAAGTCAATTCTTTGAAGTCTTTTAAGAAACAACTAAGACGAGAACTTTTATAATAAAGAGAGCACTTGGAAGCTCCAAGGAGAAAGTATTTAAGAACTGTTTTCTGTAATAATTTAAGAAGGGAATGAGAAGAGAAATGATCATTTAAACATGGCAACTGAAGTGTCTAAGTCTCCTGCACCTGGTGTCATCTCTCTACTACAGTGCTTAGGAGCACAACAAAGAGACCATCCCAAACACAGTTCATCAAAAAGCAAGACATGCCAGGGTGTGTGCAAATGTTGTCCTCCAGTAGCCTTCTTCCTACTAGGCAGAAAATTTAAAAATAAGTTTGGCTCTACAGCACACCCCCAAGCTTCTTCTCTTTGCATTATTTCAAAGTTGGGAAAAACTTCAAAGCAGAGAGTTTTCCAGGCAGAAGAAAAGAAGTAAATTAGTACTTACTCCTTTAAATTCATCCAATTTTCTCAGTTACCCTTCTATCACACCTTCAGGTTAGAATAGTATTACTCAGCACCCCACGGACAACTACAATTCTATGCAAAAATACCAGCTGGAGAAATAACCACCTGATCCCTGTTCTCATATAATCACAAAGCATTTGAGAACTAAAATATAATAGTATTTTAAATTTATATATTTAAATATATAATCTTTTATTTTATAAATATTTATTTTATAAATATATGTTTTAACTTTTACTTAAAATATATATTTTAAATTTATATATAATAGTATTTTAAATTTATAAATTTATACATTTATTTAAAATATAATAGTATTTACAGCACATGTGGGTGGCTCAGTCAGTTAGGCATCTGCTTTTGGCTCAGGTCGTGATCCCAGGGTCCTATGTTGGGCTCTCTGCTCAGCAGGGAGTCTGCTTCTCCCTTTTACTCTCCCTCTGTACTCTCAAATGAATAACTAAAATCTTTTTTAAAAATTATAAAAATTAGGTTTCCTATCTTTCATTCACTTGAACTGATAAATCACAAATCTGGTTAAATTGCTCTTCTCTGATTTTTATTTCAAACATCCTAATAATGCTTCTTTCTGGTTATATGGCTTTTATATATAATCAAGATTGTTCAGTCCTATGCCAAAACAAGAATACAGAAGACACATGGGATGTGTTAAGGATTCCCCTGTAAACATAGCACATTCAGGAGTGTGTATGTTTTGAGACTCAGATTTGCAAGGTTTCTAGATAAGTGATCTCCTTACCCTTTCATAGGATATATTCCTTTAATCTTTACTATTTTTTATTAGTAGCAGTAATGAATAGTAATTTTAAATGTTTTCTCTGAAAGAAATTTTACAATTTCTGATAGAATTAGTTTCAGATAATTCTGGTAATAAAAAACATGATAAAATTTACAAAAAATTTTACAGATAATTTCTTTCCCAGTTAAAATGAGCTATGGAAATTATTCTGGAATAGAAAACATCTCCAGATCAAGAAATGTACATATTTACATGTTACTTTAGTGGATATGCATCACTTTTATTTATTTTTTTTACAGATTTTATTTATTTGACAGAAATACAGCTAGAGAGGGAACACAAGCAGGAGGAGTGAGAGGGAGAAGCGGACTTCCTGCTGAGCAAGGAGCCTGATATGGGGCTCCATCCCAGAACTCTGGGATCATGACCTGAGCCAAAGGCAGCCGCTTAACAACTGAGCCACCCATGTGCCCCCATCACTTTTATTTATATGTGATATTTTACAAAGTGCTTTCCTTAAATGATTAATAATTCTTTTTTTTAAGATTTTATTTGAGAGAGAGAGAAAGAGAGCACACAAACAAGGGGAATGGCCAGGAGAGGGAGAGGGAGAAGCAGGCTCCCCACTGAGTAGGGATCCTGATGTGCCGAAGGCAGATGCTTAACCGACTGTGCCACCTAGGTGCCCCCTGATTAATAAATTCTGATACCCAACTTAATCTTTTTTAAATAAGCACATCTCTGCTTATAAACCTAAATACATTTCAAGCATCACCAAAACTTTAAAAATGACTTTAGTTCCACCGTTTCATTTCATTGATGAAGAAATGAGAAGACATGCAGATAGCCAACAGACACACATGAAAAAATGCTCAACAACACTATCAGGGAAATGCAAATCAAAACCACAATCAGCTATCACCTCACACCTGTTAGAATGGTCATTATCAAAAAGACAAAAGATAACAAGTATTGGCAAGGATGTGGAGAAAAGACAACCCTTGTGCATTGTAGATGGAATGTAAACTGGTACAGCCACTATGGAAAACAGGATGAGGGGTTCCTCAAAAAATCAAAAATAGTACTATCACATGATCCAGCAGTTCCCCATCTGGGTACTTATCTGAAAGAAATGAAAACACTAACCCAAAAGGATATACGCACTCCTATGTCCACTGGAGCACTGTTTACAATTGTCAGGACATGAGAGCAACCGAAGTACCCACTGATGGATGAATGAACAAAGAAAATGTGCTATATATACAATGGAATATTATTCAGTTGTAACAAAATGAAATCCTGCCATTTGTGAAAATATGAATGTACCCTGACAGCATTATGTTAGGGGAAATAAGTCAAAGACAAATACTGTATCATCTCATTTATATGTAGAATCTTAAAAGAAAGAAAGAAAGAAAGAAAGAAAGAAAGAAAGAAAGAAAGAAAGAAAGAAAGAAAGAAAAAGTCACAGAGAACTGATGGGTGTTCACCAGGGCCAGGGTAGAGTGGACAAAATGGGTGAAATTTTTTTTTATCAAAAGATAAAAACTTCCAAGTCACAAGGATGTACTGTACAGCATGATAACTCTAATTAATAATACTCTACTATATATTTGAAAGTTGCTGGGAACCTGAGTGGCTCAGTGGGTTAAAGCCTCTGCCTTCAGCTCAGGTCATGATCACATCCGGCTCTCTGCTCAGCAGGGAGCCTGCTTCCTCCTCTCTCTCTGCCTGCCTCTCTGCCTACTTGTGATCTCTCTCTGTCAAATAAATAAAAAAAATCTTTAAAAAGGAAAAAGAAAAGAAAAGAAGAGAAGAGAAAAGAAAAGAAAAGAAAAGAAAAGTTAAGTTGCTAAGAGACAAAATTTGAAACTATATATGGTGATGGACATTAACCAAACCAGACTCAGACTTATTGTGATCATTTCACAAAACATACATATATCAAGCCATTATGTTGTAGAACTGAAACTAATGCAATGTTTTATGTTAATTATTTACCAATTAAAAAATATAGAAAAAGAAACTGAGACCCAGAAGGAAAATCATCCAGGTTCTGAATCTGATAGAAACAGAAACAAAATCCAATACCTCATACTCCCAAGTTTCTGTTCTACTATACCATGCCAGTTCCTTTGTCTCTTTCACATTTAAATTAAATATGTGTTGCTTTATTTTTATGCTCACTGAACAAATGAGAAGGCAAGTAAAGATTAAATTAGGTACAAGATTTTAAGTTTTTCATGTTAATCAGCCTCAAATATTTTTTAACTTTCATTTATCAAAACAGTACTTTGGGAGTTTACACCATTTATTCTTAGTAACTTGCAGGAGAAAGGAAAAGCAAAACAATCTGCACCTAGGGACAGTCATACCGTCTTATGCTTACTGCAAGTGTGCTCCTGTACTCAGAACATCCACTGGAGGGAAGCAAACACTAGATTTTGAGCCTTACCTGCATTGGTGTTTCATTTTCTTGTTGAAACTCTTCAATTTGCTGCTGTTGCCAAGGAGTTAAACTGTAAGAGTCCTCTGTAGTTCTACTTTCCAAGGGGTTTGTCCGCAATTGCTCCGTAAGCCACATCTGTGTCCTCACAGAAGGCTGAATGGGAACTCCACCTACCGCCCGCTGACCCAGCATTAAATATTTCGGAGGTTCAAAGGCCTCTGCACTTGTCATAATGGGCTTGCTTTCAGGTAAGGCACTGTATGTCATGTCTAAGGTTGGTCTCCTAAGAGTGGAGGAAGCAGCTCTAAAGTCCTCTTTGCTACAACTCTCAAATTTATATTTGCAGTCCAGAGTTGATGACCGTTTCTTATTTATCTCCTTGTCCTCTAGCTTAAGCATCTCCATACTATCATGTAAGCAGCTAGGTCCAATTGTTCTCAGTTGAGATGTTAAAACCTTGGCTCTCCCTGTCTTTTCCAAACCATCCCTTGACTCATCAGCATGTACAATGCCACCCTGGCCGCAGTTATCCAGGGCAGTGAGTTTGGATAAAGATGACCATTTCCGTAGAGGCCGGAAGTCCTTCATGTCTAGTGAAGAGTCCTGCTCTCCCCTACTATGGTTTCCCAATGTTTGCATGAGGCTTGTACTCCATTTTGAGCCATCTGACGTCAATGATTCCCTGTGTTTGGAAACTGAAGCACTGGAGTTAGACGGCATGACATGGGCAGTAGGAAGAGTAACCAATGATCGACTAGGCTTAAAAGATAATGTGCCACTTGAAGTTGAATGATCTGGAAAGAGAAAAACATGTCAAATTAGTTATTATTAACAGGAAAAAAAATCTGCTAAATGCAAAATGCCAAAACAAATATCTGAATATGGTTTCCCAGCACAAGCTTTTCAAAGATACTTTACCAAAATGCAGTTATTATGTTTATCTGAAACAAACCAAATGTATTTTCAAGTATTATTTTCTAAAAATTAATACGTAATGAATATATGCCTATTTAGTGTCTACTTACAGATGTCAAATGACTAGAAAACAGGTTTATAGTCACCCTATTTAACCTAATTATTGTTACTTTTTTAAAAGAAAACTCCCCCTCCCCACTGAGAGGTCTTATTCATCATGGAGCACTGAAACCTCAGAAATAACTCTACTCGAAAATGGTTATTTTTCACAATCTTTCCTACACTGTGAAAATCTATGCCACACTGATACATTTTAGCATCTCCCCAAAACTCGATTTCAAATCAGAAATATGGATAAAGGAGACCCTGCAATAATGGAATATAATCAGAAAGCACTCTAGCAATATACTTGCGGATACAGAGCAGTTCCTCCATTCCCAGTTTCCCTCAAAGGGCATCATCACTGGTATGTTTCCCAAGCTAGAACTCCTGGAGTCTGCTTAGACTGCTACCTTCCCCCGCACCTTCACTAAATCCCTAAATTGTAGGCCTTCACTTCCAAACTGATGACAGCTATTGCCTTAGGTCAAGCATTTATGTATTATTCTTCTACACACCGTAACAGTTTTAGTAGGCTTCATGGAAACCCAAAGCACAATGTCTAGTGAGGAGTCCTCCTCTCCCCTACTATGGTTTCCCAGTGTTTGCATGAGGCTTGTACTCAATTTTGAGCCATCTGATATCAATGATTCCATGAACTTACCATCAAGTGACAAATTATCATCAAATGTGCCAAATTAAAATTAAAGATTATAAATTTTTATCAGAAGCCATTTCAAAAGGGGATAGTAATTGAAAGTGTAAGGGGAGAAGTGAGTGGTGAAAGGCAACTTTCTCAAGTTTATGCTATTTTTCCATATTGTTTGGCTTATACCAGAATATGTTTAATACTACTTGTGAGCTTTAATGCTGTCCTAAAGAAATAAAATAATGCAAAAAGAAATGATGAAAAGGCCATAAAAAAATTCAGATGAGAAAGAGTCAGGTAGACTAATTCAAAGAATGAAATTCCAGCACAGAATTTATTCACTTGGAGGTGAAGAAAAAAAATATTACAGATGGAAGAATATAAGCAAAAGTACTATGATGAACATTTATTTATCATGCTCAAGCTTTTCATCAGCTTCTGTAGAATCTTTTATACTCAGGGTGATTCCCACATTATAAGCCCAATCTCCCAAAACTAATTTTAGACCTCAGATTCCCAACATACTCGGCAACTACGGTAGACATTCAGAAACACCTGCACAAGATTTCGGTTTGGAAGTGAGTCACGTAAGAAAATGGCTCTGTATGGAGCTACCATTTCTAGCCGGTACAAGCAACAGCAGAGGCATTAACCTTCCACGATGGCAGCGCCAGCAGCAGCCAATCAAGTTTTGGCCCAGAGTGGCAGCAACCGGGCAGCACTGGTACATGGCGGGCTAGAGGAGGGACGCTTCTCAAAGGTGATCTGAGGAATACCACCTGTAAGTTCAACCTTAAGCCTGATTCTCCAACCTTCCCCTAAAATTCTATGAGGTACTAAACACCCTTAACTCAATTCTTCATTAAGGTTCTGCCAATTAAGAACACTAACTGATCCACGTATGAAGCCAGAAGAATGCAACTACCAAAGAAACAAATTTTCCCACTTATCTGTTATATGTGGTATCAAGAAAAGTTGCTCAAAGGAGGAAATTAACATTTAGAAAAGTTAAGTATATTGTTCAAGATCATATAACAAGTAAGGACAGATATTGCAGGCCTGCCCTTCACCACCACTGGCTGTGCCCTAGGGTGGCTGGGCGGGACTTTAGTTCTGCTCCACACACCCAATCTTCATCAGCCCCAATACGCAATCTAAAGAGAGAAAAACCTTTCGTTGGCTAAGCAAACTCTGCTTCAGAAAAATGTGCTTGACTCTCCCACCCCCTTTCCAACCAGTCTGGCACAGCTCAGGTCAGACCCTACAGAAATTCAAGAATTTGCATTTTCTCATACTGCATGTAAGCAAGGTGCCATGGAAATCTGAACCTGAACCACTGGATTCAAAGCCTATTATACTAGATACTACATCACAGCGATCAGACTAAATTTTCTAAACAGAAAAAATTTCCTCAAGGTAATTCTTGAAAGGTAAAGATGAAACAGAATGATTTAAGTCTTCAAATGCCCCAGTAAGGAAAGAGCCTGGCCTTCATTCATCAAGAAATGTGATACCACTGAAAGTTTCCAAAGGAGTGAGTAACACGATCAAAACCATACTTAAAAACGCTTATTCCAATAACAGTATTGAGGACAGATTAAAGCAAAATGATTAGCAATAGGAAGATTAACAGATTATTATGATAACAGAAAAAAATAAGGGAATGTTCTAAATAGAAATAGGACGCATGTCCCTAAAAGTGTATGAATTATCTACATTAATATATTATAGTACTATATCTATTTACCAACTACATGTATGTGTATCTATACACGTCTGTGTCCCTATTACTACAGAAGTATTTGTAATAAAATCATTAAAGATCTTTAACTTTAAAAAATACAAATTTGAAGTTTTCAGATTTTTACATTTAAAAAACTTTGTAAGTAAAGATAAAGTATAAAGGTTAAATGTAACAGTTTTTAAATTAGTCTTTTTAGATTCAAATCCTGGCTCTACCACGTAGTGGCATGTGTTCAAACAACTTATTTAACCTTGCCTCACAGTCCCCTCGTCCATAAAGCAGACAAAACAGTGAAGATTAAATGAAAAAATACACATAAAAGACTCAGAAGAATTTCTGGTACAGAGAAAAACATTACTTATTATTACACCATTATAAATCTAAGTAAATGTTATTCCGTTATATAACAGACAAAAGGCTAAATATCCATAGGATACAAGAAACTCCAATAAATTTAAAAACAAAACAAAACCTAACAACCAAATTTTAAAATGGGCAAAGGAAATCAGAAAGCAAATCACAAAAAATGCAAATAAAGAATACATGTTTTTAAAAAAAAAACAAAACTCAGGACATTAGGTGGCTCAGTTACTTAAGTGTCTGCCTTCAAGCTCAGGTCATGATCCTGGCGTCTAGAGCCCTGAGTCAGGCTTCCTGCCCTTCCTTCCGGCTCATGCTCTCTTGCAAATAAATAAAATCTTAAAAAAAAAAAAAAAAAAGACATTCAAACTCATTACCATTTAAAGTGTGTTCCCTATCTTATCCATAAGATTACTAAAGGCTACAATATCCTACAATGATGAGAAATTAAAATTGTTACAGGCGTTGAGAGAAGACAGGCAGTCTGTTTGTATACATCAACATTTAAAATATGCAAGCATATAAGCAAATATATGTAAATACATATATATTCATGAGCAGAGAAACGATCTGGAAGATTACACTCAAAACTTAATAAACAAAGGTATACCCCTTCTCACGGAAAAAAGGAGAAAAGGAGAAAGGTGTTTTCATATTTAACTTTATACAGTGTCTTAATCTCTTTTCAAGGAGCATAACCTTACCATTTGGTCAAACTATGGCAAAGATGTTCTGTTTTGTGACCTCAAAGAGTTTAAAATATCTCAAATAACACTGGTACTTAAGTATGAGTAATGTATCAGGTGACTGTCTCACTTTCCATGTCACAGCTGAAACCTCTGAGCCCAAGGATCACCAATCTTGGCTGCCACTTATATCTGATAAATGTGCTACTTTTCTATCTACTTTTGCTAGCTCAGTACTTCCCAACTGCATGGAAAATCAATAATTGGTGAGAAAAACCAATTCCACATCATATTAGTATTTCCTCCTACAAATCTGAAAATAATTGATATATGTTATTCAAAGAACATTACACTTTGAGAAAAGAATTTACTCCTAAAAGTCACTTTTCTAAATTTCTCAAACGTTAACATATAAAAACAATTACCTGGAATCTGGAGCCCTACTTCAAGAGATCCTGATTCAGTTAAAGTAGACAGGGGACCAGGAAATATAACTGTTGAGTAAGTAATTCTCTGTTCTATTCACTATACCATCATACCGTCTGGGTCTGATTCCAGTTCTGAAGGTTTCAAGCTATCAAACTCATCCCAAGTTCAACCATTACCAGTATCTGAGTTCTAGTGTACAAACTGATGTACTGTGACTTTCAGAATTCAGTGCTGCCAAAACTAAGGATTAATTAAAGCCTAGTCTATTCACACACATAAGCACATACATACACATGACCATACAACATGAAATAATGAAGAAAAAACTAAATATTTGATAGCACAGGTATCTAGAAAAAGGACCATCATATCTCAGAGATGAGTCCAGAAAATATTAACACCTTATGTTATTTTTGCCCTAATGAAACAGAGGCAATTAGAGATAGATGTGATGCAATTGCTATGTGCTTCATTATCCTATCTAATTGTGACCAAGTTATTACAATGGCATCTGGCCCACATCTAAGTTACAACAGTGAAATCTGAAACCAAAGGATAGTCCTTTTAAAAACCAGAGGACATATCGCTTCTCAGCCTTTTGGCTAAGATCAAGTGTAAAAACCAGAGGACAGGGTCTATAGGATTCACAGAGAGCATGGTACAGCTAATGGTTTCAGATAGATTTCGGATTGCATGGGAAAAATATAAGAGGAGGACTTTGCAGTAATCTGATAATACAACTGAATATGTAAGATAATATATTCCGAATTCTGAACAAAATCTCAACCTTTTGTTCCACTGTCATGTTACTGTTATCTGGCAATAGATGAATACATTGATTCTATCTTTTCTTGTATTACAGTCTCTCTCTCTCTCTCTATTCTATCCTTCCTAAGTAAAAGTAAATAAATTCAAAAAAGACCACACCCTTCAAACCTATACTACAACAATAAATCACAAGTTTTTACATTAAAAAAAAATTAATCAGGAAACTATATAACCCTGTATCAAAATATTTTATTTAAAATGTAACTACTTAGGGGCGTCTGGATGGCTTAGTTAGTTAAGCATGCAATTCTTGAATTCAGTTCAGGTCATGATCTCAGGCACAGAGCCTGCTTAAGATTCACTCTCTCCCTCTCCCTCTGTGGCCCCCAACTCACACGCACGTTCCCAATCTCTCTCAAATAGAATCAAATGTAACTCCTTAAGATCTTGTCAATATGAATTATAACAAATATTACATTTTTAAATAAAATTTTTAACTCTAACCCAAAGACAATAAAGTTTTATATACCAGCATGCTTTTTCCTTACTACTAATGCTGTAATCATAATCAGAAAAAAAAATTTTATGCCACATGTAACCCCATCCTTTTTTTTTAAACAAATGAACATTTCTAAGCATTACCTGTATGAGCTATATGAAGAGATTCAACAATAATTCAACCAAAGACTCTCCTAGGACTGTATTATGTACAAGGTACTGTACTAGGTAGAAAAGACAATGTAAATACATTGTTCACAAAAATATGAATAAATCCCTTCCTCTCAGGGTTTATAATTCCCCATTACATACACAGCTACTGAGCAAGACTAAAGTTTATCATAAGGAAACTACAAAACACCAGACAATGAGCAGTGAGCCAGAGAAAAAAGGCAGATTATTCATAAAAGAATGCTCATGATAATAACCAGCTTCTCAATAGCAGTACTGGGATCTAGAACACAGTGAAATAATATCTTCAAAGGCTTAACAATAAAAAAATGGCACACAAAAATTGCTTAGAAAGGTAAGCTATCTTTCAAGAATACAGGCAAAATATATTTTCAGCTAAGCAAAAGCAGACTTTATCATCAACAGACCTACAAAAAGAACTAAGATTCCTTTAGTTTCTTTCAGGAAGAAGACAAATGAGTCCTGAGTTTTAAAAATAAATAAATAAATGAATTAATAGTTGGGATTCTTTAAGTAAATGCAATTAAACCTAAAAAAACAAAGGATGACAACTGCATAAAACAATAAAAACAATAATTTGTCGGCTAAAAAAGATAAAATCAAAAGATTTGCAACTATAACATATAATTCAAACAGGGGTGGATTAGGCTTCCCATTTGTTTTTTGTTAGGACTTTTTTTTTTTTTTTTTAATCCCAGAACCCTGGGATCCTGGTCTGAGCTGAAGTCAGATGCTTACTTAACCAATTGAGCCACTCAGGTACCCCCAGAATTCCATTTCTAAGGCTCTTATATCTGTAAGAGGAAGAGAAAGATTCTAGTTATTATTCTAGACAGTCAAGCTAAGGATGACATAACATCTACATTAACAACTAAAAGAAGAGGTAGACCTAGTACAATTGTAGAGCCACAGGCCAAAGAATAAAGTTGGGGGGCGCCTGGGTGGCTCAGTTGGTTAAGCGACTGCCTTCGGCTCAGGTCATGATCTCGGAGACCTGGGATCGAGTCCCACATCAGGCTCCCTGCTCGGCGGGAAGCCTGCTTCTCCCTCTCTCACTCCCCCTGCTTGTGTTCCCTCTCTGGCTGTGTTTCTCTCTGTCAAATAAATAAAATCTTTAAAAAAAAAAAAAAAAAAAAAAAGAATAAAGTTGGACCCCTACCTTGTACCATCCATAAATATTAACTCAAAATGAATCATAGCCCTAAATGTACTGGTTAAAACTATAAAACTCTCAGAAGAAACTATAGGTGTAAATAGTCATGACATTAAGTCAGACAGTAGTTTCCTAAATAAAATACTACTTACTATATAATACCAAAAACCCAAACAACAAAAGAAAGTAAAAATATATTGAACTTTATCAAAATTTTTAAAACTTTCTTCCAATTAGACTATCAAGAAACTAAAAAGACTTCCCAGACTACCCCCAAGATGGGAGAGAATTTTTGCAAATCATTTATCTGATAGGGATTTGTACCTAGAATATATTTTAAAAAGCTCTTACTACTCAATAAAAACACAAATGGCCCAATTGAAAAATGGGTTCAGATTTGAACAGATATTTCTTCAAAGAAGAAATACTAATGGATTTATTAAACATATGAAAAGATGCGCAACATTACAGTCATCAGGAAAATGCAGAACAAAACCACAGTAAGAAACCACTTCATACCCACTAGAAGATCTATCATCACAATAACAGATAATATGTGCTGGCAAGGATGAGGAGAAATTGGAACCCTCATACAATGCTGGTGGGAAACGAAAAGGCACCATTGATTAAGAAACAGTTTGGTAACTCCTCAAAAGATTAAACAAAGAGTTACCATATAACCCAGCATTCCAATTCTGGGTACATACCCAAGAGAAATGAACATATGTTCCTATGTCAATGAACCAAAGCCAAAACAACCCAAATGTCCATCAACTGATTAAAAGATAAATTGTGGTATTATCCATAGAATGGAATATTATATGACAATAAAGAGAAATGAAGTACTGATATCTACTACAACATGAATGAATATTAAAAACATTGTGCTAAGTGATATCAGCCACAAAGGACTACATATGAGATGATCCAACTTATATGAATTGACCAGAAAAAAGAAATCTGTAGATACAGAAGAGATTAGTGGTTTCTAAGGGAAGATGAAGAGTGACAGCTAGTGGATTTCTTTTAGGGAGGCTAAAAATGTTCTAAAATTAAATTGTGACAATAACTGCACAATAATAAAAATATATTAAAAGTCATTAAATTGTACATTTTGAATGGGTAAACTGTATGGTATGTGAATTATATCTCAATAATGCTGTTTTTTAAAAAAACATAGGTAGCATATAACTTCTTTATTAGAAAATTTTCTTTATTAGGAAAATATATGAAGAAAATTCAATCAAAAGAAGGCAAGAAAGGATGGAAAAAACGTGAGATGAAAGCGAAAAAGAAGGTACATAATAGGGTTTTAAAATGCACCAAAATATAATAATCATCACAGTAAGTGAAAACCTACTCCCAAAGAATTGTCTAAATAATTTTTAAACCAGTTAAAATGTTTACAAAAGACATACCTAAAATACTAAGTCATCTTCTTTGAAAACTATAGAATACCTATGAAAGAAACTGAAGGGTACACAAAGAAATGGGAAAATTTTTCCATGCTCATGGGTTGGAAGAACAAATATTGTTAAAATGTCTATACTACCCAAAGCAATCTACATATTTCATGCAATCCCTACCAAAATAACACCGGCATTTTTCACATAGCTAGAACAAACAATCCTAAAATTTGTATGGAACCATAACAGACCCCCAAAAGCCAGAGCAATCCTGGTAAAATATTATGGTATCTGCATAAAGTCTGAAAATAACCATAAGAAAGAATTACATAAAAAAACTATCAATAACACTAGGAAAACAGTATGCCAACTATCAATATCATAAGAAAGCATGCTTTCCCAAACTACTTGCTTTTATTTAAGGATAATGAGAAACATGTTCCCCTACAGACAAATGTATGGCCTACTCCTCTAGCAACTGTACATGACAGCGATAGTATGGCAATTCTGTGCATAAGCATTTCTGTTTACAAAATAAAATGAAAAGCTTGCTTCAAAGAGGGTAGAAAGCATTTCTGATCTCCAACCAGACTATTAGCAACTTAATTAAAGGACAATATGAAGCACAACTTTAAGCGGCCAACAATCCGAAACAAAACTCATTTTAAAAGAGTCAGTACAAACAGCTCCTTTTCTTATTTACACAAAACCTTTTTTTTTTTTCTTAAATACCTTTTAAAATTTCATTCATCTGTACCATTTTCTGGATATCTCCCACTAGTCTTAAGTCTCATCACTCAGTTTACTTACAAAGAGCTGTAAGTTATTTCTCTCCTGTAAAAATTTTCACAAATTATATTAGAACTTAATCTCTTAAATTACGGGATGTGATTTTTGAAAATGCGAATTTCCTTAGAAACAAAACTTACTATGACAGAACAGAAAGACTACTATCCATCTGTAGTTTGGGGAGATGTGAAGTCATCAATCTCCCTAAACCCATGGCTGTGTGAACAGCCTTTCCAGGTCAGAAATACACAGGTTCACCACAGGGAACTAAAATGAACTAAATTCAGCTCAGGTTGGTCAGGTTTAAACATTCATATCCTACCAGGTCAAGAAACAAACTAATAGAAAATTTGAGTGAATAAATGAATGGATAGATGGATGAATGGATGAATAACAAGTGGAAGTAAAAATGAAGTAAAAATAAAGATGCAAAATATACCTCCTGTAAGCCTTCTAGAGCTGTAATGCCATTATACGCCATGTTTAAGAATTTAAAATTCAAATATTTCATTTTAAGATCAACAAAAAAACAAAGTAGAGATAAGAGGCAAAGGAAAAAGTTATTTGGTTTGCAAAAGAATGTAAGTCACAATTGTTTTGGATACTGCTGTGAAATTTTTTACTTTCACAATTAAAAGGAAAATGTTCTGTGTCTAACCTCTGATCTACTCCCATATGCAAATGAAGAACTGAAGTCCATAAAGGTTAAATTACTTGACCAAGTACAACTCTCAAAATAGAGTATGAGTCTGTTTCTCAGTGTAGTGTTAAATTACACCTGGCAGAAGAACTTCTTTCCCTCTAGTTCCTCCCTTCTGAGTATAGGTATCTTACACGGTGGGGTTAAGGCAGAGCTTCAGAGTCAGATTTGAAGAATCTCAGCTCCACCACTTGAAAAGCTGTATAGCCCCAGACACATTATTAATCCCCTCTAACTCTTTTTTCATCAGTTAAAAAAAATACAGTTAATCATATTTTACCTCCGAAGGATTCTATAATGAAGAATCTTTGTAAATCATGTATAAAGTACAAAACTCCATACTGCAAAAATTTATGGGAGGTATTTTTGTTAATGTTAAGGCTAACTGATTACTGTATCTAGAAGTAGTATCTGGAAGCCCAGTTACTGGAGTAGCCATTATTACAGTCTGAAATTTCCAAAGTCATGAACTTGTAAAAAACATAGTATTATTCACCAATGAAATGAGCATTTCATAAACTAAACAAAGATAATAGATTAGAAAATGATCTAAATATCACTTACTTCACCTAGAAAATGGGTATACAATTACACCTAAATATAATTTTTTTAATTAACTGAAATAATGTCAACTTATCATTAACCTATATAGTAAATGCTCAATAAATACTATTATTATAATTAAAAACTTAAGAGGGAGCTCTGAATTTGTTTAAAAATATTACTAAGGGCATAGGCATAAGTGAAGAAGTGATAGCTGGAATACAGCAGTAGCTGTTAAGAGTGCCATTTGTTGCCATTTATAATTGTATAAAGTTGGTATTATGTACATGTGAGTTTTACCGTTTTACCTTTCTAATTAGGCATACGTTCGGGACTTTCTATAAAAGAGGGAAAAAAGGAAAAAAAAAACTAAGAACAAGAATATTTTACCTTAAAATGGGGTATTTTAAAGAAATCATCTCACAAAGTACTAAAACTTAGTCGCTGTAATAAAATACATAAGGAAAGAAAAGACTTTATGACATTCTCCAAAATTAGTGGCTGCCTAGGGCTGGGGAATCACTGTGTTCGGGATGACAGCTAAGGGGTGTGGGGTTTCTTTTGAGGATAATGAAAAATGTCCTAAACATAATACTGCTGATACACAACTTTGTGAATACACTACATGCCACTGAACTATACACTTAATTTAGGAGGCTCCATGCCCTACTCGGGTCTCAAACTCAAAACCCTGAAGAGTTGCATGCCCTACCCACTGAGCCAGTCAGCCACCCCTGAATCATACATTTAATATAGCTGAATTGTATGGTATGTGAATTCCATCCATACAGAGCTGTTTAAATAGAAAGAATGTACTGTTTTCCCCTCCTACATGTCTCCTGAATCACCTCATGTTCTCCTTTCCCACTCTTCTTATGAAGTCACCAAGGCTCCTACCTACAACACAGGTGGTCTCCCTGCATCCAGTTTGGTATCCTCTGCTGCATCCCCAGACTCTCCCACCTTCCTGTCTGGCACCAAGTCTACTCTCTTCTGGCCTTGTGACCCGCCAGCTCCTACTGACATATGGGATCTTGGCTTAAACATTACTCGGCCGGGGTCTTTCACCTAATCCAGTGGATTCAGGTATGCCCACCTACCCTGTGTACTTCATCTACCACACTGCTATTTTATGCTAATTATTTCCCATGTGTCTTCTTCACTAGACTTTACATATACAAGAAGTGGGAAAATGTCTGTTAATTCTAACTCCTAGCACAATATCACACACAGCAGACACTCAGTAAATATTGGCTATCTGAAGAGATAAATGACTGAACAAGTCCTTACCTCACAAGGCCTTCATTCCTTCATAAAATAAAGACAATGCACAAACTGGTAACTTCTGATTTTTCTTCCTTTCTGATATATATACATATTCACAGGATGACCTCAAAATTTATATTATTAAATAGCCTTATTATTTCTTAGTAAAAACAACTAATGAACACATGATTAAATTGAAGTCCATTTTTATCAGCCCCCTCTTTTAAAATAAATGAGGTTAATTAGATAAGAAAATTATCTCTAATACAAATTAGCAGTTGGGAATTATCAAAGTAAAAAATTATTTAACTCTATCTGTACCTTTTTTTTTTAAGTAAAGTATACACACACACACACACACACACACACACACTTGAAAATTAACCCCAAATTGACTATTAGAAGCTATATTTAAGAACTCAGATTTAAAAAGTAAAAGAACTGCCTGCAAGCCTGCCTCCCAGGCTCCGTGTTGTAAAGGAGAGGGAGACTGTCCCATGGAAGGTTGCAAAGGCAGCCTAAGCAAAAATTAGGTTCTTTTATTGCCACAGGGTCCTATACTCCCAATTTCCTCTAGCTTCTCCCTTTACCATTCAACTCTGGCACCACATCTAGGTTATATATATGCTACACAAGTACTATATACATACTTCAAAAACAACCCCCTCTCAAACTAATTTCTGTGATAGCAATGGCTGTTTACAGCCTCCACGTCTCAGCAAAGAAAACCTCGGATGAAACTGGTGAGCTGCTGGGGTGGCCTATGTTACAATCTGGTGGTCTTGCAGACACATCAATCCTCATGTCACATATCTATTTCCTACCAACCTGAATTTGACACCTCATGAAAAAATCACCACAGCTAAAAGGTCATACCACCAATGTTAAATTAGCACCTCAACTTCTTGTTAAATATATTTTTTTAAAAAACTTCACACTCTTACCTAGCATTATTTGAAATCTCAAAATACTAGAGCTAAAAGCAAATCACTCAGTTGCAATTTAAGAATATTGTTCTGTTCTAGAGTCCCATTCATGCTGAGATTCTGATGTAATCCTCTCCTCTAGTTTGATATTTTCGATTCTGTGGTTCTTGAAAGACAGTAAGTTATTCAATAAATACTAAGTGAATGAACCTCTAGAAGCTACAGTTGGAAAGGAAAAAAAAGGTACTTCTATTTATATAATGGTCATTTATACAACTGGATAGTTGTAATTCATAGAGCACTTACATTCTGTATTTAGTTACTCTATATGTACATGTAGATTTTAAGTTTTTAAAGAATTAAAATAAAAAAAGAATGCAAGTTACTTTTTAGATGATTCATAGGATACTTTGAGGATTTATCAGTGATGCCAAAGAGCATCACTTGGAACATGACTTAAAATCAAACAATAATAGAAGGCAGAAAACAGGGTAGAGAGAGGGGGGTCTGACTAGAGAGTACTATTCAGTTTAAGATCTGGTAACTTACTTCACTGATGTACTGTACTTAAAATAATGTACCGTGGAATTTAATAAAAGTGATTCCATTGCATTTCGATCTATACCCAATAAATTAAGTTTACATTTAGCATACAGAGGTACATCTATTCAATCATGATCATCATCACACAAAGAGAAATAATTACTAAGGTAAATAAGAACTCAAAATTTACTATCACAAGTTAAATATCTGAACTGTGTAACATAAGCATGATGTTATTATTTGCAAAGGACAGCCAACTTTAGAAGCTTGTAGCAAGAAATGCTCTTTCCTCCTAAAACACTCAATTTCCAATCAAACTTTATATACGAAAGAGTGGTGCAATCATACTCTTCTACCCACTCACCTTCATGTGGGTACCTAATGGCATCATAGCAAACTATGCCCTGAGACTCCAGGGTTCCGGAATGATCCTTCTTCCCTCCTAATTAAATCTGAGGGCCTACACCTCAGACCCAAAAAGGAGAATTCCACCAGGAATTATTGACATTATTCCCTGTCTCCATTTCCCAACTGAGCAACAGCACTCTGGAATTTCAGGAATTCTCCAATCTAAAATCTTCCCTAACCTAACACTTTATGTCCCACCATACTTTAACTAATTTTCTCTTTGTCAAAGGAACTACAGCAATCCCACTGCAGTGGAGCTCTTATCATTTACTGTCAAAATGATAAAAGGGGTGTGTTCTTGGCACTCCCAGACATAGATATACTGCTAGCAATATAAATTTCTATTACATTAAACATTAAATGGTCTTATAGGAATCATTTTGAGAAGCCAATATTCTTTCTACTGGGAAATATATAAACATATACACATACTCAAAATCTTTTGAAAGCGAGCCCTTTACAAACTATATACTCTCAAAAGCAGTATGTCCGCTATATCCAAAAGAAATATAATACAAGGTACCCTTGTAATTTTAAGTTCTGTAGTAATCACATCTGAAAAGTAATAATGAAAGGTAAAATTATTTTTTTTAAGATTTTATTTATTTATTTGACAGAAACACAGCGAGAGAGGGAACACAAGCAAGAGAGGGGAGTGAGAGAGGGAGAAGCAGGCTTCCCTCCGAGCAGGGAGCCTGATGCAGGGCTCGATCTCAGGACCCTCGGTTCATGACCTGAGCCAAAGGCAGACGCTTAACAACTGAACCACCCAGGCACCCCGTTAAATTAACTTTAATAATGTCTTTATTTGACCCACCAAATCCAAAATACTATCATGTCATCATGTAATCAGTATCAAAAAGCATTAAGATATTTCACATTTTTTTTACACAAAGTATTCAAAATTCAGTATGCATTTTACAACTCAATTTGGACTAGGCACAGTCCAAGCACTCAATGAGCCACATGTTGACAATGGCTACTATACTGGACCACACAGCTCTATATTATTATTTTCCATAAATGACTTCAAATATCTCTAAAAAATATTGACAGTAATTTATAAAAGTTGCGACTATGTGTACAGGTAACAAGTATAGTAAATAAATTACAGAGTTAATCAAGAGTTTTTGTTAATTAAAAAATGTTTTTAATAGCTGCATGTAGTATGTAAATCCTGTAGGTATTTCATTTGTATATGGAGGTTTTTACAAGAGTCAGTCTTTCAAGAACTCAAACACATTTACACATTTCACCTAAAAATTATCACAACAGACCAAAATAATACAGCATTTCAAGCCACAGCACTGAAAAATCAAGAAGGAATGTATACCCTCCTCCAAGATAGGTAGTAACAGTAACCGAGTGAAAGGCAGCTAATAAAATATTCTGTAGATACACTCTAAAACAAATTCAAATTATACTTGGTAACACTGGCCCAAATTTTATGTATATTATTTAGAAATTAATATATGTATATGCTATGGTAATTCTCAGCTGGAGGTCTGTAGTATAAAAGATATGAATACTTGTGGTCCTTCTATAATGTATGGGATTTCATACAGATTTGATTTTATAAATGAGAAAAAATTAATTCTTTACAGATCTATAGTTAGTAAATGACAAAAAGATTTCTATAACACAAGGCCAAAGTAAATAAAGCATAACTTCATGACACTTATACGAAATAAATTAACACATAGCATGCTATAAAGCTAACATTTTATTATAAATCTCAACCTATTAGCTATGTTCTAATACAAGACTATTTTTTCAATATTCAGCAATCCTCCACAATGTTTATTTTCCCTTCCTTTGCATAAAACAGATAGGCTATAAAGTAAACCCAGCAATGAAAAACAAGACTGTGAGTTAGAAGATTCAGTTTCTAAGACAAAGCTTCAAAAAGCGAAATTAATTTATCTCTGGATCTCAAGTAAATTTTTCAGAAGTGATAACATGGAACCAAAGTTAAGACACACTATGATTTGCTTAAAGCAAAGAGCTTTACACTAACAGTAAAAAAAAATCGCAGGGCATCCACTCTGCAACTTTTGCATCCTCAATCTGTTATTCTTCCTACATCATTCTCTCCTTAAAAAAAAAAAAAAAAAAAAAAAAAAAAAAGCAGTACTTCTGTTTTATTTTCAACTCAACTTAGTTCAAATTACTCCCAGCACTTATTTCATGCCTTTCTATTTTACCACATATTCTATAAGAGTGTTGTGGAATAAGATGTCTGTCCCCATTCCCCCAAAGAATCATTAGAATCTTAACCCCCAGAATCTGATAATGTGGCCTCATTTAGAAACAGGGTCTGTGCAGATGTAATCAAGTCAAGATGAGGTCCTGCTGAATTAGGGGGGGATCCTAAAATCCAATGACCAATGTCCTTAGAAGAGAGAGATCTGAAGATGCAGAGGAGAGCCAAAGAAAGCCATATAATGGAGGTAGAGAGGAGAGTCATGATGCTAACAAACCAAGGGACAATGAACAGCTGGTAACCACCAGAAGCAAGAAGAGGCAAGGAAAGACCATTCATTCCTAGAACATCTGAAGGGAGCATGGCACTGCCAACACCTTGACTTTGGCCTTGTAGTCTACAAAACCATGAGAAAATCTACTTCTGTTGTTTTAAGCCACCCGGTTTGTGCTAATTTATTATAGAAGAACTAAAAAACGAAGACAGAGAAGTACAATGACTTTGGACTTGTAGTCTCCAAAACCATGAGAAAATATATTTCTGTTGTCTTAAGCCACCCAGTTTGTGCTAAATTTATTATGGAAGAACTAAAAAACTAACACAGAGAAGTATGGATTAATGGTTCGGAACCTGTTTTACCCATACACTGAAGGTTGGAAAAATAAATAAATGGGTTGGGGCGCCCCTGGTTAAGTGTCATGATTTCAGCTCAGGTCATGATCTCAGGATCGTGGGCTCCATGCTCAGTGGGGTGTCTGTTAGAGATTCTCTCCCTCACCCTCTGCCCTTCTCGCACTTGCTCTCATGCTCTCTCTCTCAAAAAATAAATCTTTAAAAGAAAGACTAAATGGATAAATAAATAAATAAATAAATAAATGGGGGGATGGTAGATGCCGGGACATATCTCACTGTTGGGAGTGGGAAGTTATATACAGATGAGCGGGGAAAAAGCTAAAATGAGTTCTGCTATACTGGATTAGAGTCAGAGATCAGCATGAAACTCATGTTTAGCTTAATATAAATAATGAGAGATACATATAGAAACAATTATAGATATGTATGTATACACAAGTTAGTATACATACATACATAACCTATCTCTGTCTTCTGGAACAGCCTAGAAGCCATGACATTAGAAAGCATTAGAAAGCATTCCCAGCACCCAAATCTTATTTTCTAAATGCCATTCTCCAATAATAGGAACTAGGACTCCTTGGAGAAATAGCTGATTCCAGGGGGAGGGGAAGGAAAATATGAGTATGGGATACTTTATAGTACCCAAAAGTAAAGAAGTGCTCAAAAAGCAGAAGGGTGGATATGGGGCAGAAAGCATCACAGGAGTTAAAATGAAAGAGTTCCCAATGGCCAAAACTGTAATAATTTAAGCAAAAAAATAAATATTATTGGGTCATAATCCAAAAAATAACATAAATACACATAGCCCATACAGATATAAATGACTGAATAAATAAATAATGAAGGAGAAAAAAATGGGCCTTTCTTATGGAAGAATTACAAATGGGGCATCTGGGTGGCTCGTCAGTTAAGCACCCAACTCTTGATTTCAGCTAAGGTCATGATCTCAAGGTTGTGAGATGGAGCCCTGTGTCAGGCTACATACTGAGCATGCAGCCTGCTTAAGATTCTTTTTCTCACTCTGACTCTCCCCAACCCACTCTCACTTCCTCTAAAAAAAAAAAAAAAAAAAAAAAAAAAGAATTCCAAATACAGAACTAAGTATCCCCACTGAGTTGGGGTGGGACTTAGTTACTTGAGTTTGAGTTGGACTTAGTTACTTGCTTCCAAAAAATAGAGTATGAAAAGGAAAAATAAGAGTTTTATAGTGGAGAAGCACGGCAAATATATTTTAACCAAATGATCAAGGTTAACATTACCACTGATACCAGATAAATATCACGTGCCCTCTATATGTCACTTTCATCTCTGTACTATTCTTCCCAAAAACCATAATCTCAATCTAATCATGAGAAAACAGACAAATCCAATTTGAGGGACATTCTGTAAAATGCCTAACCAGTCGTCCTCAACACTATTAAGGTTATGAAGAAAGGAAGGCATGAGAAACTTTAACAGACCAAATGGATTAAGGAGACATTACAACTGAAAGTAATATGATATCCTAAACAGGAACTAGGAATAGAGGAGGGCCTCAATAGAAAAACTGGGAAATTCTAACAAGGTCTGAAGTTTAATTAAAAAAATAAGTATGTATATAAACATGAGCCCATATTAATATAAAAAACTGAATAAATAAATAAATAGAAGAGAAGGGACAAATAGACCTTAAAGAAGAATTCTAAATATTAAATTCAGGTACTTCCTCTTTAAGGAGATGGAGTGTAATTCCTACAATAGGAAGCTGAATAGTTACTATACACTGGAGAAACCTGGCAATGCTGGTACAACCCACTCCTGAGTCCTTCTGAGGTTTTTTCATAATATATATATTGACAGCTTGTTCCTGAATTTGTTGTTTAGGATTCAGCTCTCTGGGATCTCTTAGAAAAATTTTTTACTTATTATTCTGAATTATAGCTGCCCAGAATTTCACTGTTTACTCCTGTTCTTATCATCATAGAGCTGGTTTTCTTTTCCCCTGAGGTTTAGAGGGATTTCAAGAGGGGCTAAAGGGGACTGTTCACTTCGTTGTCTTAAGGTACAAAAAAAAAAAAAAAAAGGTACATATATGCTTGGATTGCTTTCTAGGTTGGCACATACAGAGCTACCTAATTATTTTAAGTGAATACACAGTGAAATATTTAACCATGTCCCTATTAGTATACTTAAAGTTATCCCTAATTTTTTATTAAAAAGTGTTACAGTGACTATTCTTGTACATATTATCTTTGTTCATCTTTTCATGGCTCACTTTCATCATTGAAGGGTTATGGCTCACTTTCATCATTGAAGGGTTCTTATGAGGATTAAATGACTTAACATGTCAGTACCTAGGACACAGTAACAGCTATGTAGTTGTTAGTTATCACTGCCCAATTGCCCTCTATCAAGGCTGAATATATGTACCAGTTATTAGAGTACTACTTTTCCCATCTATACCCAGACTCTGAATATTATAGTCTATTTGGAGGAAAAGGGAAATTTTTCCCTGTTGGTGAAAAGCAGTATCTCATCATCTAAATTTTCATTTCATTATGACTTTGACCACCTTTTTAATGTTTATTAGCCATCTGTACTTTTCCCAGGAATTGTTTACTTATAGCTTTTACCTATGAAATTTTTTAAATTATGAAATGTTATAAATTTTATAGATGAATACCTGTACGGGGGCATTGTCCTTATTGGTAAAAGCTCTTTAAATAATACGAATATTACTTCCTGGTTAGTTTCATTATAAATATTTTCCCCCAGTGTGTCCTCTCTTAAATTTACTACTTTTTATCAAAACTTCTGAATTTTCATTAAATCAAATGTGTTTTGTGCTTTCTTAAGAATATTTCTAACCTAAGAACATAAAAATTAATTTCATATCTTCAAATACTTCCATGATTTTCAATAGAAATCATTAACTCTTTAGTCCAGTTCCAATTTAGTTTTCTTACAGTTTGAGGTCAAGGTCTTGTCTTCCTTTTTCAGGCCTAATCTTTTTTTACTGCTTTTTTTTTTTAATTAATTTATTTGTGACAGAGCGTGTGCACACATGGGATTGGGGAAGGGCAGAGGGCGAGAGAGAATCTCAAGCACACTCCCCCTGAGCATGGAGTCCAACTCAGAGCTCAATCTCTAGACCCCGAAATCATCACCTGAGCCTAAACCAAGAGTTTGATGCTTAACCGACTGAGTCACCAGCATCTTACTGCTTTGAAATGCTATCTTTATATCATGTATTAAGCTTCCAAATAAGCATGTGTCTTTAAAAAATACTTAAGTTGGTATGTTTGCTAGAGAAATGCTATATATATAAGAGAAATTCTAGGCTTTTGTTTTATTCTGATTTGTGGTTTAGCTCTCTGTTGTAAATTGGCAAGACTTTAATTCATTCTTCGTGTTCTTTCTAAGACATCAAAAAACAGCTTCCCTCCTCTCTCCATGGAAGCCTATTTTACTCTTAAGTGCCCAGGAGGTCAAACCCGGTCCCAGTCTTATCTCAAAGTCTGAATGCCCTCGGAAAAAAGACAATTCTAGGTGATGTGCATTAGATCATGTGACTTACAATGAAAATTACTGTTTAAAGAAATCCAACTTTAAGAAGTCAAAAAAAAATGAAAGCACATCACAAACATACATGAGATGATCCAGTTTTCTTTTAAAACTTGTGTGTATGTGAATAAATGCACAGCAAAAGATCTGGAAGAATATGCAAAACACTAATAATATTTGTGACCTCTGAAAACAAAGCAAAAATAAGAGAGGAAATAAAAGGAGATCTAATTTTTTCCTCTATTTAATTCTATATATGTTCAAATTTTTCAAATACCACAAATTCAACAATATTTGGAATACAAATTTGCTTTTAAAATTACGATCATCTTTATGTTTTAAATGTGCACTTATTACTTTTTTAAAATTGGAGAGAAGGAGAAATACATAGAATAGTTGACAGTAGAAAGTTTTATAACCATTTTTTTCAGTTTTTTTCTCTCACTTTTTTCATTTGTATCTATTTCATAGCATTTCTAGTTAAAGATCACTGCCTGAGTGCACAAAGTTATATTCTCTCCCTTTAAGGATCCAATCACATGACGGAAGAATAATACAGTAGAAAGGCACAGTAATGAACAATACAGGACCATCATAAAAAAGATTGCAAAAAAATTCCAGAAGCTGGAAAATAAAGCATTAGTTATTGAAGCAGGACAAAAGAATACATGGCATAAAATACAAGTATGGAAATAAAGCACAGGGAGTTAATCTGTCTGAGAGAACATCAAAGAGAATCTAACCTCAGAAATATCAGGTATGAAAGCAGGCTAAAAACAGGAACCTTAACTAAAAGTCTATATATGCAGTGTCTCATTGAACAAAATTGAGCATCCAGTAAATATACCAGTTCCTATTCCATGATAAAAAAAGTAAGCAAGCCCAAAATAAAGCAAGGATGTGGGTACAAAACTGTGAGAGTGGCAATAGAAGCATCACTGTTTTAGATAAGCCAACCAGTGATCTTCCTAATAAAGAGACATTGGAAGAAAGAGACATAAAAAAAAGAGAGAGTAAGGAAGGAGAACAAGAACCATTTTTAAAGTAATGATGATAATGCAAAGAACTGCACTGAGCAATTTAAAAGTCATGTTGTTACATCTTCATAATACATAAAAAAGAATCATCTCCAAATTACAAATGAAAAAAATGAGGCTGAAAGAAATTAGAAATTATTCAAGGTTGCACACATAATTAAGTAGTAACGAGTTACCACTAAGAGCCATCATATTAGTGAGAGCAGTCATTTCATTTTGGGGGAATTAATTAATTCATTTATACAATGGTCTAATTAATTATATTTTCTCTAAAGACCCATCCAATTCTAACACTATGGCTGTTACCAAAAGAAAATGACCCTACTTATCATTTATAGCTTAAGAAGATACTCCATTAGTATGATAAAAGCTTGGAAAAAAGTATCTCTAGAATAGTACATTTTCTTTAATACTTCAGGAATGTCACCAGCCTCCCACTAAAGGACTTTGAAATAAACTTCCATAGCAATATACATAGAACACTACACAAAAATTCTATTTCAGATCAATCAAGTAAATAAACTCCACTATACAACTATCAATATATCCTTGTCAACTTTATTTCAAGGGATAAAGATCTGAGTAATATTAAACAAACTTAAAATAAAATCAATAGTTCTAAGAGTATTCATTTACAAACTATATAAGGTTGTGAAAACAGGATATAAAATCTTTATTTAAGGAAGGTAAAAAAGAATGTTAAAGAAATGAAGCACTATATACCCAAATTATTTTCACTTTTCAACCTAACAAGAGAATACTTCTTTTACTATTATTTTTTACAATTCACATTCCTATCTGCCCCTTTCACCACCTTGTATATATTTCCTTCCTTTCTTTGGTGTGTTTTAATAGTCAACTGACATTAAATGCAAGACCATAATGAAATCAACATTTAATGCAACTGCTAGCAAAGTTATAAAAAACAGTAATATTAAGATTTTTTTATTAATGTTTATAAGAAACATTAGTGAGATGGAAAAGACAGTATTTCCTATACTTCCCACTGAATACAACTAAAAGCCCTAGACATTATATATAAAACAAACATATGACTGGAAGTTGGAGAAAAGGCAGGCTAGCTAAGAACCTTAAGATCCAAGAAACAACACTGTGGTGAATTCCTTGGGCTTCCTGTTGCCTCTCAGCTTTGTAGCTGGAAAAAAAAAAACAGCCACCCAAAAGAACAAAGGACACAGCCCAAAAAAGTCCCAGGAATGCCTGTTCTCCCTGCTAATGGACCAGGAAAAGGGAAGCTAACAAGAAATTATCCAGAAAGTAACCACTCTTTTCCAGTCAAATATTACAGGAAAAACTGCAGTTCTACCTCTACCCACACCAAAAAAGTCAAGTGGGGAGCTTAGACTTCTACCTTACCAAGCTGTAACAAAGTACTTCAAAGAATCCCACCAGGTAGTTTCAAAGGCCAACTAGGGAAACACAACTTTCATTCCTGTCTGGCACTACGGATACTCCCTACGCACAGAAACACTCTTAGGTTCTATCAGAGAGGTGTAACAGAGTGTCTGCACATTCACCAACCCCCAGCAGTAATGAGGCCACCCACACAATGGTGTCAGTGGTGGTGATATGAAAAACCTGGACTTCTATCCCACCCAGCAGTAACAAGGCACTCCCTTCCAAACTCCTCAGGTATCAACAGAGGTCAAGTGGGAAACCTAGACTTCTAACTACATCTAGCAATAAGGATGTAGTACCTCTCCCCACTTCACATGCCAGAGCAGTATATTACCAAGCTGGCTAACAGAAAAGGTTTAAACATACAGTAGTATGTTTACTATATGTTTATAATAACTTTATATTACATTTACTCATATGTAAATAGCTTATATTTGTAAAACATGTGATAAAAATATAAACATAACAATATTTGTTATGCAGTAAATATAAATCTAAAATCTCATAACTATACAAAATACTCCAAATTTCAGTTCAAAATCACTTGTCATACAAAGAATTTGTAAGTTCCCAAAATGAATGGGAAAAAAAAAAAAATCAACAGATGCCAATACCAAGATAACAGAATTTTTTAATCCTCTGACAAGGATTTTAAAGGAATCATCATAGAATCGCTTTGATGAACAATATAGGCATGCCTGAAGCAGACAAAACAAAGCATCAGCAAAGAAATAAAAGACATAAAGAAAAAAGCAAAATGAACATTTTTGAACTAAAAAATACAATAAGAGAAATAAATAGCTCGGTGGAAGGGCTCAACATTAGAATGAAGCAAACAACAAAAAAAATGGTGACCTTGAAGACAAAACAATAAAAATTACCCAGTCTAAACAACAAACAATAATAGATAGAGCAGAGGGAGAGGGAAAAAAGGAAGAGAGCATCAGAAACCTATAGGACAATAACAAAAGATTTATGACTTGTGCCATCCTGGAGTGAAGAGTTAAAGGCTCAAGTACTCAAAGAAAATAATGGTTGGAAAATTCACAGATTAGGCAGGATGTTAACAGTTTCAAGAGACTATATGAAGCCCAAACAGGAAAAATCCAAAGAAATCCACCCAAAGACCTGTGATATTTAATTTCTAAAAACTGAAGACAAAGAAAAAAATCTTCAGAAGAGCCAGAAAAAAATGTCAAGAGATTTGTCCTCAGAAACCATGCAGGCCAGAAAGAAGTGGCACAATATCTTCAAGTAATAAGGGGGAAAAAATGTCAAACTAGAAAAAAATACAAAATTATCCTTCAGGAAACAAGGGAAAAGCAAGATATTTTTGGTTGAAAGAAGCAGATAATTTGTCACAAGCAGATGTGACAGATTAAAAAAAACAGCTAAACCAAAATAAAATAACAAAAGGAATCTTGAAATATGAAGGAAGAACACAGAGAGCAAAAACAGGCTGTGTCTCATCTTGAGTATCTTAAATTAAGTCTGATGTTTGCAGTAAAAATTATAACACTATCTGATAGTTATATACAGATATATACATGTAGGGACAATATTTGAGACAATTTTTTAAGTAAGAAATGGTAAAGGATTCTATACTCCACTTAAACTGTTAAAATTAGTCATATTATATACATACATATATATCTAGAGCAACCACTAGAAGAGCTATAAAAAGATACACCCTTAAAAATGCTATCAATAAATCCAACTAGAATACTAAAAATGTTCCACTAACCCATAGGAAGGCAGGAAAATGAAAAAGGAAAAAAGGCAATGAACTTAAGTATCAATAAATCAATAATTACATTAATGGTCAAATATAACAAGCAAAAGACAGAGACAAGTGGAGTGAATTAAAAATCACAATCCAACTGTATGCTGTTACAAGCAACTTATTTCAAATATAATGATACAGACAGGTTGAAAGTAAAAAGAGGAAACATTTACCACTTAAACATTAATCAAAGGAAAGTCAGAGTAGTGTATAAATAGCAGATAAACCAGACTTCAGTACAAGAAAATAACCAGAGACAGATAAGATATTATATAATAATAAAAGGGCCAAGCTACCAAGAACACACATCAATCCTAAATATGTATCCACCAAGCATTAGAAAATAATATATGTAACAGCAATTTAAATAACCAAAAAGAAATACACAAATCCACAATTACAGTTGAGACTTTAAAAGCTTGCTCTTATCAACTGACTGAACAACTAGATAGAAAACCGTCAAAGATATAGAAAAAAATCAAAACACCATCAACCAATAGGATCTAATCGACCAAAAAAAACAGCAAAACACACATTCTTTTCAGGTTCTCATAAAACATACTGTATAAACCATATGGAGATCAAAAGGAAACCTCAAAAAATTTAAAACTGAAATCAGTGTTTCCAACCACAATAGAATCAAACTTGAAATTAGCAAAAGAAAGATAGCAGAAACATGACAAACACTTTGAAACTAAACAACACACTACTAAATAACCCAGAGATAAAAAAGGAAGTCTCAAGGTAAATTAAAAAAACAACAAACTAAATGAAAACACATAATACTAAAATTTTGGGGAGTCAAAATCATGCAGAGAAAAATTTAGCGCACCAAATGCATCCATCTAAAAAGAGGGAAAGTTTCAAACCACTAATCGTCCACCTTAAGAACAACAACAACAAAAAAAAACCCATAGCAAAAAGAAGGAAATAATAAAGAGCAGAAATCACTGAAATTGAAAAGAGAAAAAAATTAATGAAATGAAGAATTGATCCTTTGAAAAGGTCAATAAAATTGACAAACTGCTGCTAAAACTAAAGAATAAAAAAGGAAAGATGACACAAATTACCAGTATCAGAAACAGAATAGGGAGTATCACTACAGAGGTTACAGATATCAAGAGATAATAAGGAAATGCTATGAACAACTCTGCACACATAAATTTGACAACTTAGACAAAATGGGCCACTTCGGCGGGGGGGGCTGGGAAACTACCACAATTCATCCAATTTAAGAAGCATAATTTTAATAACCCTATAATTAATAAGGAAACTGAATTCGTGACTTTAAAACTATGAAAAAAGAAATCTCGACCCAGTTTCACTAAAGAATTCTACCAAACATCTAAAGAATCAATGTCATTCTATACAGTCTCTTCCAGAAAACATGAGAGAATACTTTCCAATTCATTTTATAAAGCTAGTATTATCCTGACATCAAAAAAGGGCAAGACAGTCCCTCCAAAAAGAAAACTATAGAACAATATCCCTTATGGATACACAGAAAAATTCCTTAACAAAATATTAATAGAGGTTGCCTGAGATCATGACCTGAGCTGAAAGCAGAGGTTTTAACCCACTGAGCCACCCAGGCGGGCTGCTTCCTCCTCTCTCTCTGCCTGCCTCTCTGCCTGCCTGTGATCTCTCTCTCTGTGTCAAATAAATAAATAAAATCTTTTTAAAAAATATTAATAGAATTTAGCAATATATACAAATTATTCTACATTATAACCAAGTGGAGTTCCAGGGATAGAAAGCTGACTCAATATTTGAAAAATGAAGCTATGGAATCTGCCATCATATCGGCAAGCTAAAGAAGAATTTCATTTATCAAGTGATATAGAAAAAGGATTTGCAAAATCCAATACCCATTCATTATTTAAAAGAAACAAACAAACGTCTCAGCAAGTATGACTAGAGGGCAACTTCCACAGATTGATAAATAACATCTATAAAAAACCTACAACTAACAATTGTCACATAGCTACTTAACAGTGGAAGACTAAGCACTTTATCTGTAAGGTAAGAATGTCCACTCCTACTACTCATCTTCAACACTGTTCTGGATGGTTCTGTCACTGTGATAAGTGAAGAAAAGGAAATAAAAGGCATACAGATTAAAAAGGAAAAAAATCCCTATTTATTGATGACATGATTGTCCATAGAGAAAATCCCCAAAACTCCCAGAATTAAAGAGTTTAACAATGTCACAAGATAAGCATACAAAAATTGATTGTATTTCTAATAATAACAACATATTAACACCAAAACTGGAAACACAATGCCATTTACAATCACTCCAAAAAAAAAAAAAAAAAAAAAAAAAAAAAGAAAAGAAATACTCAGGTATAATTCTAACAAAACAGGTACAATACTGGTGAATAAAATTGAAATTAAAATGAATAAATTTAAATAAATAAATAAAAATTAAATACACAAAATTTAAATAAATAAAAAACTATACCATGTTAATGGAATAGAAAACTCAAGAGAGTAAACATGTCAATTCTCTCCAAGCTGATATATGGATAACACAATCCCTGTAAAATTCCTAGCAGGAATTTTTATAGACATAGACAAAATTATTAAAACTTATATAGAAAAGTAAAGGAATGAGAATAGCTTAAAAAGTTCTGAAAAAGAATAACATGGGAATAATTATCCTAACCAATTTCAAGATGTATTAGGTAAAGAAAATGAATTCCAATCTTAGTCTCACATTGTGCAAAAAGGATAAAAGTCAGCAGGTCAGGGTTTTCAACACCCTGCACATTATAAGAAAAGTTTGACCCTTATCTTTGGCTCCTAAGAGATAACCACTAAACTCTTGGAATACCCTGCCTAATAAGACTGTCTTTGTTTACCTGGGGACCTTGAGTTACTTCATATAGTCTATACTAATAATGTGATCTATGATGGAAGCCTTGAAACGTGTTATAAGCTTGACTTCTCAAGGGCTACAGACTAAGGTCATCCACACAAGGACTCAACCAAGTCAACATAACTAACCCACAACAAAAATCCTAGACACCAAGGCTTGGGTGACTTTGTCTGGTTAGCAATACTCTGTATGTGCTGTCATAAATCACTGCTGGGAGAATTAAACACTGTCTACACAACTCCACTGGGGACAAATGGTTGGGCCTAGCATCTCCTAGATGCTGCCCTTTGCTTCTTTTTCAATTATTGATTTAATTCTGTATCTTTAACTGTAACAAACCATAATCATTAGTATGACAGCTCTTCTGAGTTCAGGAATTCCTTCCAGCAAATCACTGAGCTGAAGACTGGTCTTGGGAACATCCAAACACACTTGTTTTATAATATATTAACTCGAAAAATGGATCACAGAATTAAATGGAAAACAAAAAAAATGATACAGCTTTATGGCAAAAAAAAAAAACCAAAAAGAAAAATCTTCAAGATCTGGGACTATGTGGTGTCCAAAAGCACAATCCATATAAGGAAAAACTATACACTAAAATTATAACTAAACTTCATCAAATTTTAAAACTTTTGTTCTGTAAAAGATACTGTTAGAGGATGAAATGACAAGCTACAGAATGGAAGAATATATCTGCCAATCACATAGCAAACAAAGGATTAGTATCTAAAATATAGAAAGAACTCTAAAAGCTCAACAACAACAAAAAAATAATCTGATTAAAACAGAGGCAAAAGACATGAAAAAACATTTCACTGAAGAAAACAGATGGAAAATAAACATGTGAAGAAATCATCAATATTATTAATCTTTAAGGAAATGAAAACTAAAACCACAATGAGGTATCACTACATTCCCAGCAGAAACTAGAATTAAAAAACCACCGATGCTAACAAGAATGAAGAAAAAACTGGATCACTCACAGTGATCCATTTCCACTGCTGACTGAAATGAAATAACCACTCTGAAAAACAGGGTGCTGATTTCTTTAAAAACTAAACATTCAACTGCCATACAACCACCAACTGTGTTCCTGGACATGAATGGTTATAGTAGCTTTATTTCCAATAGTCAAAACTGAAACAACCCAGATTTTCAATGGGAAAATGCTTAAGCAAAATGCAGTTTACCTAATACCACCATTGCTGAATACTACTTAGCAATAAGAGAAATGAACTACTGATGTATGCAATAACCTGGATGAATTGCCAAAGAAAAAAGCCAATATTAAATAGTTATATACTGTATGATTCCATTTATACATCATTCTTGAAATGACAAAATTATAAAAATAAAGAATAGTTATAATGGTTTCCAAAGGTTAATGGGGGATGGGGGGTTGAGCAACATGAGGTGTATACTGTGGTGATAGAAATGTTCTGTAGGGCACCTGGTGGCTCAGTTGTTTAAGCCACTGCCTTTGGCTTAGGTCATGATCCTGGAATCCCAGAATAGAGTCCCACATCCAGCTCCCTGCTCAGCAGGGAGGCTGCTTCTCAACCCTTCTCATTCTCTCTCTCTCTCACTGTATCTCAAATAAATAAAAATCTTTAAAAAAAAAAAAAAAGAAAAGAAACATCTGTATTTTGACTGTATCAATATCAATATCCTGGTTGTGACAGCGCACTGCATTCTTGTGAGGTATTACCATTACCATGGGTGGAGGTGGGAGGTACTAAATAAAGGGTACATAGAATCACTGTACTGTTTCTTACAATTGCCTATGACTCTATAATTGTATCAAAAAAAGTTTAAAAAGTGATGTGGGAAAATTAATATGATCAGAAGGACAATTTCATTTGATATAATAACACTGAATATTATTAAATATTCAAGCATTACTTTATAATTTATTTTGAAACAACAGGACATATCCCTTGAATGTTCTCAATCACAACCATTCTCTTAGGGCTCATGTCTAAACACTAAGAATTTCAGCTCACCTTCCACGCTGTCAGAACAGGAAGTTCCAATGCCGGTGTCACCACTGTCAGAAGTTATACTATGTCTCCTGATATGATTATTTCGATGGTTAGATGTAACACCTGTGGCCGGCCACAATGATTCATTACCAGGTAACCATGCTGATGAAGAATAATCTGGGCCTACAAATAAAAATATGCAAAAATTAGCACATTTATAATGTCTATGAGTAGACATATCTTTTTCTGACCTTAGAAAAAGATACACATAAAAAAGTTATTTTCTGCATCAAATAATGAAAAGAGATCAATGATATCTAATATTTCTCAAATAAACTTACATATTATACACCTAAAAACTCAATGCTGATTTTACAGCTAAAGGACCCTGATTTCTGCTTATAGGTTCTGAACTTTGAAACACATACTGCTGTCTTATTTTAAATGTCAAATCTATCTATCTGTCTGTCAGCATTCTGCTCTGGAATATCTGATACGTAGACATCTGTGATACCACACAAAGCATCAGGTGAGAATTGGGGCACACGGAAAGCCTAATTGAATCATAATACATGACAATTTAAGTGGAATATGCTAATGAAAAATAAGTTTTTTTCTACTGTACCCTAATCATTTCACATTGAAAATTATCTTGTATTTAATTTTTTATTTCTTTAGTTACGTTTTGATAAAAGATTAACACCATAGGATCTTCTTGACTCTGTTCAATTTTCCTTTTTGAATTATACTAAATTTTTATTTTTTAGCTAACATCACTTTTTAATGTTCTCCTGGTCTTTATTTTCACTTACCTTGTCCACTTTTACTTAATTTTTACTTGCCTTTTTCTGATTTATCCATCATTTTACTTTTCTTCTTACTTCATTCTTAAGTTATTGTCCACTACAATGCCACACAAAGCAGTGCCAGTCTGTGAAGCACTGATAACTAGTTCATAAAAGTTACGATAATCTGAGGGGCACCTGGGTGGCTCAGTCATCTAGGCATCTGCCTTTGGCTCAGGTCTTAATCTCAGGGTCCTGGGATGGGTTGGGCTCCTCCCTCAGCTGGGAGTCGGCTTTTCTCTCTCCCTCTCCTGCCACCCCCATGCAGAGTACGCATGCATGCTCTCTCTCTCTCAAATAAAATCTTAAAAAAAAAATTACAGTAATCTTAAAAAGCAATTTTAAATCTACTAAATTTTATATAAAACTTATAGAAGTATATATATTAACGATGAACGCTGTGTTTCTCAAATTGGGCCTGGAAACTTATTTGTGAAAGTTAACAAGTTCTACACAGAATTTTGGACTTTCATTTAATGACATCCTTAAAAAATTAATAAGCATATTACAGATGATCTGAATAGCCGCCTTAAAAAAGATTTATTATCAATAATTTCAATGCCTGCATTTGTCCTTTATGCTCACAAATGCAGTAGCTTCTAAGTAAAGAGCAAATAATGTATGGGGCACTTGTCATGATAATGAAACATGACACCTTCACAGAATTACAAACTGACACACCATTGAAACTACCATACAAGGAGTGCCTTCTAGCAGTCTTTAGAAAAAATGATTTTTAGATAAGGATCACAAAATAATAAACATGTCCACAAAATGGGTTAAATCATTTTACCACAATTTTAAGAAAAGCTTTTCTCTGTATTTAATATTAAAAATCAAAATTCATTAAAAAATTTTTTTAAAAATCAAATTTCATAAATAGATTAAGAAAACCAGACCTGGAGCTACTTTCTAGCAATACTAATCCCAACATTAAAGATTTAATTTTAATAAAACACTATGCCATGTTAATACTAGTTTCAATTTCTATTTATATATAACTTATAAATTAAATCTGTTTGGGTTTTATACTGTATAAGATAAGTAAGTAAAAACCATATACATTTTAGGGGTGCCAAGGTGGCTCGGTCAGTTAAGCATCTGACTTCTGATTTTGGTTCAGGTCATAATCTCAGGGTTGTGAGATCAAGCCTGGCATCTGGCTCCATGCTGGGCAGGAAACGGGCTTCTTTTTTTTTTTTTTTTTTTTTTTTTTAAAGATTTTATTTATTTGACAGAGAGAAACACAGCCAGAGAGGGAACACAGGCAGGGGAAGTGAGAGAGGGAGAAGCGGGCTTCCCGCCAAGCAGGAAGCCCGATGTGGGACTCAATCCCGGGTCTCCGGGATCATGACCTGAGCCAAAGGTAGTCGCTTAACCAACTGAGCTACCCAGGCACCCCTGGGAAACGGGCTTCTTAAGATTCTTTCTCTCCCTCTGCCTACCCTCCACTGACAAGTTTTCTCTCCCTCCGCCCCAAAAAAACTCTCTCCCCTCAAAAAAACATAAACATTCAAATTAACTCAAAATTTAACAATGCTGACCAAAGAGACATATTTGATGTCCAAAACAACCATTTAAGACTTTATAGATTCTAGGCCTCTCTCAGAATGAGACTTAGCTTAATTCATTTGATTAATCACTCACATATTAAAGCACCAAGTGAAAGTATTCTGTAATTAGGCCTGCTCTAACTCTGATCTGTCCATAATCTATACCAAAATGTTTTCATTTTGCATCTCAGGTAATAGCCCTTGTAAATGAACTTCTTCAATCAGCATCTCAGGTAATAGCCCTTGTAAATGAACTCAAACATCCTGTCTAAACCATTATCAAAAAGGGTGACCAGCCCACTACTTTCTCTCCCATGTGCGAGCCTATTACTTGGAGAAATAGTTTTTAAGAATATGCAGCAAAGAGCATAAACAGGCTAGGAATAAATGTGAATGACAGATATGAAACAATGTCCAATCTTACCAATAGTGAGAGAAATTAGAAGTAACTTTTTAGATTTCTAACATTATAGTTGATCCTTGAACAACTGGTTTGAACTGAGTGCCTCCCCTTATACACAGAATATTTTTAAGTAAACATATCAGAAAAATTTTTGGAGATTTGTGACAATATGAAAAAACTTACAAATGAACCAACTAGCCTAAAAATACCAAAAAAAAATTAAGAAAAAGTTAGGTTTGTCATGAATGCACAAAATACATGTAGATACTAGTCCTATTTTATCACTACCATAAAATACATAAAAATCTATTATAAAAAGTTACAATTAATCAAAACTTACATAAACAGTTCACGCTGTATACGGTGGTGCCATTTGAAGTCAAGAGAAATGTAAATAAACACAAAGATGTACTAATAAATCATAGCTACATAAAATTCACTATCATATCTACATCCTGTACTATTATAATTTTGTAGCCACTTCTTGTTGTTATTACCCACTTAAGAAGTCATGTGATGCCAATCAATCTCCAGTACATTGTATATCACAGTAAAAAGCGATCTCTTGTGATTCTTGCACACTTTTCATCATATGGTGTGCAGTAACATAAACCTCCAACACCATGGGACCCATACAAGTGCCACTAGTGATGCTAGAAATGCTCCCAAGAAGCAGAAAAAAGCCAGGACATTAGAAAGAAAAAGGTGAATGCTTGATACGTGCTAGAGTTTGAGGTCTGTACCTGTATTTGCCTTCCAGTTCTAAATAAATGAATCCAGCATAAAGATCATTGTTAAAAATGAAAAGGAAATTTGTAAAGCTGTTTTTGCAGCTAAACCAGCAAGACCAAAAATCATGAACTTTTTATGAAATACTTTTTTATCTTGTACTGAAAATATAGCTTTTTTGTGAGTACAAGATTGTGTAAGAATGGCATACCTAAAAATTAGTATGATTTGAGTAAAACCAGTCATTACAGTACATGACAAGTTAAAGCAAAAAGAAGGTGAAGGATATAAAGCTGAAGAATTTAATGCCAGCACAGGATGGTTTGATGATTTTTAGGAAGAAATTTGACTTTAAAAATGGTCAAAATAACAGGAGAAACAGTTTCTGCCTACCCAGAGGAAGCAGATGAATTCTCAGACACCATTATGAAAATCACTGATGAAAAAGGGTATCTGCCTGTACAGATTTTTAAGACAGACAAAAGGGCCTTACTCTGAAAGAAATGGCCACAAGGTATATTTATTAGTAAGTAAGAGGAGCGAGCACCAAAACTTAATGCAGGAAGGGATGAGCTAACTATTGTTTTGGGCAAATGCAGTCAGGTGTATGATTAAGACTGTCCTTATCTGTAAAGCTTCTAACCCCCAGCTTTGAAGGGAAAAGGTAACTAACCTCCAGCAGCCAGGCTTTTTGTTGCAAAACAAGAAGGCCTGAACAAGAACCCTTTCTCTAGACTGGTTCCATTGATGCTTTGTCCCTCAAGTCAGGAAGTATCTTGCCAGAAAGGGGCTGCTTTTTGAAGTGCTTTTGATATCGGACAAAGCCCCTGATCACCTAGAACCTTATGAGTTCAATACCAAAGATATTAGCATGGCTTACATGCCCCTAATACAATGTCTCCAACTCAGCCTCTGAATCAAGAGGTCATGAAAGTTTGGAAAGGATTATACCACTGAAGATCACCATCACTGTTATAGAAAAAGCTGTGAAAGCCATCAGCTCAAAAACAAAAAATCCTACTGGAAGAAACTGTGTCAAGATATGTATATGACTTCACACGATTTACAAGAGAACCAGTCAAAAGAATAATGAAAGAGACTGTGGAAATGGCTAAACAGGTGGAAAACTTTCAAGGCTTTCAAGATATGAATCTTGGAGAAATTCAAGAGCTAATAGATATAACACCTGAGAAATTGACAGAAGATGGCTTGGAGAGGAGAGCTTCTGAATCAATGCCAGATAATGAGAAAGAAGATGTAGAAGTAGCAGTGCCAGAAAACAAACTGACATTAAACAATCTGGCAGAAGGGTTCTGATTACTCAAGACTACTTTGTCTTCTTTTAGAACATGGACATCCATTATGCAAGCATTAAAACTAAAGAAAACAAAGGAAGAATGACTGGTACTACATAAAAACATTTTTTGAGAAATGAAAAAGCCAAGAAGTCAGACAGAAATCACGATGTACTTATGTGAAGTTACACCGAAGGTGCCTGCCTCTACTATCTCCCCATCCACTTCCTCCACGTCTTCCAACTCCACCACTCATGAGAAAGCAAGACCAACCCTCCTCCTCTTTCTGCTCCTCCTCAGGCTATCAACATGAAGACAAGGATAAAGACCTCTATGATGATCCACTGCCACTTAATGAACAGTAAATAATCATCAGGCCATACAGTTAATCTACCCTTGTATATATATGTGTGTCTCTGCATGAAGTGTCTTTGCATGGCAAGAACTATGAGATGTTTTTATGCCAATTAGCGTAACTGCCTAAGTATTCACATGTAGAACATCCTGTGCAAAACCTTTATGATAGTGGATACGTACCCTAACCTAGGCATAAAATGAAAATATAAAATATAAAATCAATAATGTGTTAGTTTCCTCAGTTTTATAACTTTGTTTTCAAAGAATTACATTACCTTATAGTATGCCCTTCTCTCTAGTAGTTGAAAACTGTGTATCAGCCTATCATCACACATAAGTGGTTTTTAAAAAAAAAAAATCTAGCGGTTTCCAACAATGTATTATGAATGAGTATAATACCATACCCCATAAAAATGTTATGATGACTGATTCTTTAATGTATAGGTTAGGCTACTGAGGAGCAATCATGTTACTGCTTCATCATTATCAATGCATGAATCCTTATACCTGTAAATATATCTGAATTTCTTTTGAAAACTATCTTTTCATTTTTGGTATCTACTGTTAGTTACATGTATAACATCAACAGTGCTTTGCACCATTTAGGACAATACTGATACAGATACAGACAAGTCACCTTGTATACAAATGATATAAACTTATGGTATTGACAAATATAGTACAGCACTGTATTTTCTCTTGTGATTTTCTTAATGTTTTTTCTCTAGCTTACTTTACTGTAAAAGTACAGTACATAATACATATAACATATAAGATATGAATGAATCAACTATTTATGTTATCTGTAAGGCTTCCCAATCAATAGCTGACTATTAGTAGTTAAGTTTTTGAAGAGACAAAAGATTCATATGGATTTGACATGCATGGGGGATTGGTACCACTAAATCCTGCACAGTTTAAGGGTCAATATTTTTTTTAAGAAAAGATCCAATTTGTCTACGGCCATACCACCCTGAACGAGCCCGATCTCGTCTGATCTCAGAAGCTAAGCAGGGTCGGGACTGGTTAGTACTTGGAAGGGAGAAAAGATCCAATTTATATTATATGCTAGAACTAAAGATAATTAACAAATGTCATGAATAAAATAACATTCTAATCTTTAACTTAGATTAATTCATCGTGAAAATGACATGTCTTGCCTGTATTCAAGTCAATCCAGATCACAAAGCAGTTCAGAACTATAAGTGAACTATGCTTACCAATGAAATTTTCTCACATGATATTTATATGATTATACTACTGAAATGAGAACTACTCAATTTCTAAAGATGTGCTATGGACTTTAAAAAATTTAAAATAAGTCTCAGTGATCTATAACAATAAAGTTTTACCCAGGTCCTGCTGTACTAAAGCAAATGAATAACTGACTGTAAAATCAGTTTTCTCTAGAACAAAGACAGAAGCACTTCTGTAAGAATAATAAAAATACCAAGACACTACACTAGAACTTCTCTTGGAAAACAGTGTATTTTTTTAACATGAATTTCAATTCTTCTAAATAGAATACGGAATGCCTAGGGATAACTTATTTGAAAATTAATAATTCTCAAAAAAAAAAGAAAATTAATAATTCTCACACTGGAAAATACAAGATTAGCATCAAAGGAAGAGGTAATTTATTACATTTTCTTTCGGAAGCTTTTTTTTTAGTCAGAAGCAAAAATGCATACTATATTAAGTCTTCCATAATGTTATATATCTATAACTGTTATATATCTATAACTTAGAAGAATAACAACTAATCTTATTGAATTTTTTAAATGACAACTCTAAGACAGAAGAAAATAAAAATAACAAAGCAGATTTGGTTTTTCATAAAAAGCTGAATATGATACAAATCATGAACATAAACTGTGATGTTTCTCAAAATGCAGGTTATCAGTGGATTCAGAACTGTTTTAAAAAAAAGCAAAACAAAACAAAATATCAAAGCACATTTGCCCTTGTATGCCAGAAGATGCACATATCTCACATTTCAACACCTCTGAAATGTTAACAAGTACAAAGTACTTCTGCACAAAGTTCAGGACATTGGCCCTCAACTGCCCCAATTCTACTATCAGTAGAAATCAATATATGACTAAAAACAAATAAATCCAGGGAACATCTCTTTTCCTTAACCTTTACAGGTAATCAGTTTGTAAAACTGTTTAGTCCATTTTGTAAATACTAACTGAATTAGATCTCTCCTCTCCAGGCCCATCATCACAGATCATGTCTTTTGGCTGGATTGCTGTAAGAACCTCCCGCTGAAGTAACTCCACCCAAACCATCCTCAACCCCTACTACCAGAGTTACCTTTTGACAATCAAATATATTTACATCATTCTCCTGTTCATATAAATCTATAGGTTCCTTCCTGCATTTTAAATAAAATTCAAACTACTTATATTTGCCAAAGTTCTTCACCAATTAACTGTCTACCTTCTAATCCCTCCAATCCCAACCTCACCCATTCCACCTAGTCTACAAACACTCTCCAGCCATACATACTTAACCACTGCCTCCCAACAAATTAGGTCCTTTATTTCTCTCTGTCAAATACATAAAATCTTAAAAAAAAAAAAAAAAAAAAAAGAATGGACTGTGAAACCAGGGTGCCTAGACTCAAGCTCTATCCAAACTCTTGCTAGCAGGGAGCCCTGGAGTAAATCACTTATCTAATATGTAGCTCAACTTCTTCACATATAAAAAGAGACAACAGATTAGAGTACCTATCTTAAAGGGTTGTTGTGATAATTAAATGAATATGAAGACATTTATTTATTTTTTTTATTTAACTCAAATTCAATTAATTAATAAGAAGTAGAGGTCAATAATTCACCAGTCTTACATAATACCCAGTGCTCATTACATCACATGCCCTGCTTAACGTCTATCACCCAGTTACTCATCCCCCCACCTCCCACCACTCCAGCAACCCTCAATTTGTTTCTTTTTTTTTTTTTAAGATTTTATTTATTTATCTGACAGAGAGAAACACAGCTAGAGAGGGAACACAAGCAGGGGGAGTGAGACAGGGAGAAGCAGGCTTCCTACCAAGCAGGAAGCCCAATGCAGGGCTCAATACCCAGACTCTGGGATCACGACTTGAGCTGAAGGCAAACACTTTAACAACTGAGCCACCCAGGCACCCCCCTCAGTTTGTTTCTTATGATTAAGGGTTTCTAATGGTTTGTCTCCCTCTCCAATTTTATCTTGTTTTATTTTTCTCCTCTCATACCCTGTGATCCTCTGTTTTGTCTTAGATTTCACACAAGTGAGATCATTTAATTATCTTTCTCTGAGTTATTTCCCTTAGCATAATACCATCTAAATCCAACCACATCACTGAAAATGCTAAGATTTCACTTTTTGAAGGCTGAGTAGTATTACACTATATATCTATAGATTTGGATATATACACACACCGCATCTTCTTTACCATTCATTTGTCAATGATATCTGCACTCTTTCTATCTGGCTATTGTGGACATTGCTACTAAGAACATTGGGGTGCAGGTGTCCATCCCTCTTTGGGGTAAATATTCAGTGGGGCACTAGGTCATAGGATAGCTCTATTTTCAACTTTTTGAGGAAGTTCCATACTGTTTTCCAGAGTGGCTGCACCAACTTGCATTCCCACCAAGAGGTAGGAGGGTGCCCCTTTCTCCTCATCCTTCCTAATATCTGTCATTTCCTGACTTATTAATTTTAGCCATTCTGACTGGTATGAGATGGTATTTCATTGTGCTTTTGATTTGTATTTCTCTGATGCTGAGTGATGTTGAACTTTTCATATGTCTATTGGTGATTTGGATATCTTCTTTGCAGAAATATTTGTTCATGTCTTCTGCCCATTTCTTGATTAGATTATCTATTCCGTAGGTGTTAAGTTTTATAAGTTCTTTATAGATTCTGGATACTAGCCCTTTATCTGATAAGAGAATTGTAAGTATCTTCTCCCATTCTATTGATTGTCTTTTGGTTTTGTCGACTGTTTCCTTTCCTGTGTAAAAGCTTTCTATCTTGATGAAATCTGAATAGTTCATTTTTGTCTTTGTTTCCCTTGCCTTTGGAGACCTGTCTAGCAAGAAGTTGCTGCAGCCCAGATCACAAAGATTGCTGCCTGTGTTCTCCTCAGGGATTTTGATGGATTCTTGTCTCACATTTGGGTCTTTCATCCATTCTGAGTCTATTTTTGCATGAGGTGTAAGGAAATGGTCCAGTTTCATTCTTCTGCATGTGGCTGGCTGTCCAATATGCCCAGCACAATTTACTGAAGAGACTGTCTTTTTTCCATTGTATAGTCTTTCCTGATTTGTCAAAGATTAGCTGACTGCAGAGTTGAGGGTCCATTTCTGGGCTCTCTATTCTGTTCCATTGATCTATGTGTCTGTTTTATGCCAGTACCATACTGTCTTGATGATTACAGCTTTGTAATAGAGCTTTCAGTCTGGAATTGTGATGTTGCCAACTTTTCCTTCCATTTCTATTTTTTGGGACAGTTTCAGGAGAATAGGTATTAATTCTTTTTTAAATGTTTGGTAGAATTCCCCTGGGAAGCCATCTGACTCAGGGTTCCTTTTTTGGGAGATTTTTGATTACTGTTTCAATGTTCTTACCAATTATGGATTTTTTCAGGTTTTCTACTCCTTCCTGGTTCGGTTTTAGTAGTTTATATGTCTCTAGGAATGCATCCATTTCTTCCTGATTACCTAATTTGTTGGCATATAGTTGCTCATAGTATGTTCTTATAATTGTATTTCTTTGGTGTTGGTTGTGGTCTCTCCTCCTTCATTCATGATTTTATTTATTTGGATCCTTTCTGTTTTCTTTTTGATAAGTCTGGCCTGAGGTTTATTGATCTGATTAATGCTTTCAAAGAACTAGCTCCTAGTTTCACTGATCTGTTTTCTACTGTTCTTTTGTTTCTATTACATTGATTTCTGCTCTAATCTTTATTCTCCTGCTGGGTTTAGGCTTTATCTGCTGTTCTTTCTCTAGGTCCTTTAGGTATAAGGTTAGGTTGTATATTTGAGACCTTTTTATTTCTTGAGAAAGGCTTGTATTGCTTTACACTTTCCTCTTAGGACCACCTTTGCTGCATCCCAAAGGTTTTGAACAGTGTGCTTTCATTTTCATTTGTTTCCATGAATTTTTTAAATTCTTCTTTTATCTCCTAGTTGACCCATTTATTCTTCAGTAGGATGCTCTGTAGTCTCCATGTATTTGAGTTCTTTCCAAATTTGCTGTTCTGATTGAGTTCCAGGTTTCAAAGCATTGTGATCTGAAACTATGCAGGGAATGATCCCAATTTTTTGGTTACCAGTTGAGATCTGATTTGTGACCCAGTATGTTATCTATTCTGGAGAATGTTCCATGAGCACTCGAGAAGAATGTGTGTTCTGTTGCTTTATGATGGTGTATTCTGAATGTATCTGTAAAGTCCATCTGGTCCAGTTGTGTCATTCAAAATTGTTTCTTTGTCAATCCTCTACTTAGATGATCTGTTCATTGAAGTGAGAGGAGTGTTAAAGTCTCCTAGCATTATTGTAGTATTATCTATATGTTTCTTTAGTTTTGTTATTAATTGTTTATATAACTGGCTGCTCCCATGTTAAGGGCATAAATATTTACAATTTTTAGATCTTCTTGTTGGCTAGACCCTTTATTATGATACAGTGTCCATCCTTATCTCTTATTACAGTCTTTAGTTTTAAAACCTAATTTGTATAAGGATTGCACCCCAGCTTTCTTTTCATGTCCATTAGTACGATATATCGCTTCCTCCCCACTTAAATCTGGAAGTGTATTTAGGTCTAAAATGAGTCTTTTGCAGCCAGTATATCCATGTGTCTTACTTTTTTAATCCAGTTTGATAGGTATCTTTTGATTGGGGCATTCAGCCCATTTACACTCAGAGTAACTATTGAAAGAAATGAATTTAGTACCATTGTATTACTGGTAAAGTCACCATTTCTGTAGACTGCCTCTGTTCCTTTCTGGTCTATTTACTTTTGGGTTCCCTCTTTGCTTAAAGGATCCCTTTTAATATTTCTTGTAGGGCTAGTTTGGTGATCACAAGTTCTTTAAGTTTCTGTCTGTTCTGGAAGCTTTTAATCTCTCCTTCAATTTTGAATGACAGCCTCGCTGGATAAAATATTTTTGGCTGCAAATGTTTCTCATTTAGTACCCTAAATGTATCACGCCAGTCCTTTTTGACCTTCCAGGTCTCTGTGGATAGGTCTGCTCCAAGTCTGTTTCCACTCTTGTAGATTATGGACCTCTTGTGCCAAGCTGCTTCCAGGATTTTCTATCTCTGAGACGTGCAAGTTTCAGCATTACTTGACAGGGTGATGACCGGTTTTTATTGATTTTGAGGAGGGTTCTCTGTGCCACCTGGATTTGGATGCCTGTTTCCTTCTCCAGATTAGGGAAGTTCTCCAATATAATCTCCAATATAATCCCAATATATCTTCTGCCCCTCTCTCTTTCCTCCTCTTCTGGGAGTTCCAACTATTCTAATATTGTTTTGCTTCATGGTATCACTTATTTGTCGAATTCTCCATTCACAGTTCAGTAATTGTTTATCTCTCTTTTTCTCAGCTCCTTGATTCTCCATCATTTTGTCTTTTATTATCACTAATTCTCTCTTCTGCCTTATTTATCCTAGTAGTTAGAGCCTCCATTTTTTATCGCATCTCATTAACAGCCTTTGTTTTAAATTTCAACTTGATTCAATTTTAGCTCTTCTATTTCTCTAGAAAGGGATTCTCTAGTGTCTTCTACGCTTTTTTCAAACCCAGCCAGTATGTTTATAATTGTTATTCAGAATTCTAGTTCTTACTTATATCCATACTAATTAGGTCCCTGGAAGTCAGTACTACCTCTTATTCTCTTTTCTGAGGTGAGTTTTTCCATCTTGTCATCCTGTCCAGAGAAGAACAGATGAACAAGAGAACAAAATACTAAAGTGGCAACAATGACTACAGAGAAATATATGCACTAAAGAAATCAGATAAGACCCAAAACTGAAAAAAAAATAAAAAATTTTAAAAAGAGAGAATGTACTCAGACAGGGGGACAGAGCAAACCAACACACTGGCTCCTGTGTGTATTTGGTCTCTTTATCCGAAAACTAGATCCCAAAACTGTAAAGAAAGAAAAAGTTATATATGTAAAAAATAAAATACAACTGTATTAAATAAAATAAAATACAAATGTAACTGTAAAAATGAAAATTAAAAGGGAAAAAAAGAAAGAATATAAACAGACAAGTGAACAGAACAGAGCAACACACTATATCCTGAGTGTATTTTGGTTGGTTTGTTACAAGAAACTACAACTCAAAATTGTAAATTAAGAAAAACATATATATGTTCAAAAATACATTGAAAGAATGTAACAGTAAAGATAAAAAAAATTTTTTAAAGACTTTAACAGGAAAAAAAAAAAAAAGAAAAATGGAGAGAGAGAATATGATCAGATAGGTGGAGAGAATGGAGCCATACACTAGATTCTTGATGTATTTCGGCCTATTAGAAGAAACTGCATCCCAAAACTGTAAAGAAAGAAAAACTTATATATATACAAAAATAAAATTAAATGCAATGGAAGGTTAGAATGTAATTGTAAAAATGAAAATTAAAAAATATTTTTTAAAAAGTTGGCAGAATAAGAAATTGGTTGAAAAGGAAAGAGAAAAAAATTAAAATTAAAAGACTAAAGAACTGTGGGGGAAAAAAACCATGAATTCTATATGCCATGTGCTTCTTAGTGCTGGAGTTCTGCAGTTCTCAATGACTGGTAAAGTTGGTCTTGCTGGATGTTCTTGCTGATCTTCTGGGGTAGGGGCCTGTTGCACTGATTCTCAGGTGTCTTTGACCTGGGCAGAACTACACCACCCTTGCAGGGGAGGGTGGCACAGGCTAAGTAATCTGCTCTGATTGCTCTACTTGGCTTTTGTTCCCTAAAGGCTTTCCCTACTGCTTTAGAGGATGAGACTGAAATGGTGGACTCTCAACCTCCACCCACAGTTTGGACCAGACTCCTCAGAGCACCCTTAGGGAAAAGCAGTCAATCACTCTTGGTCCCTACTCCGTGCCCACCCAGTCTGTGATCAAGCATTTCCATGTCAGACAGGCAACCTTGTTTTGAGTCTCTAAACCCAGCAGACTCTTGTGGCCCCTACCCATGCCACTCCTCACCAGGGCTCTCACCAGTTCTGCCAGTTCTGCCACTTATTGGGCCCCTGCTCAGAAAGCTGTCACCTGACCAGGCCACGGTTCAGTTTATGGCAACCTTGAGCCGAGAACCCACTCCTGGGCTCGCTGATAGCAGCCAACTTCCCCACCCCAATGTCTGAGAACTCTGACATACTCAGGGACCCCTCCCCCTCAGCTTCTTGTAACCCCAGGAATCCTGTGACCACACTGTCTCCCCTAGGATTCCACCCTTTTTCACCACCTGAGCACCTTTCAGGCAGGGATATCCCTCACAGGACCAGACTTCTAAAAGTTCTGATTTTGTGAAGCACCTGGGTGGCTCAGTTGGTTATGTGTCTGCCTTCAGCTCACGTCATGACCCCAGGGTCCTGAAATCAAGCCCCATATCAGGCTCTCTGCTCAGTGGGGAGCCTGCTACTCCTTTTGCCTGCCACTCTGCCTACTTGTGCTCTCTCTCAATCTGTCAAATTAAAAAAAAAAAAAATCTTAAAAAAAATTCTTTAAAAAAATAATTAATTAATTAAAAGTTGATTTTGCATTCTGCTGCTATATCACTTTCCAGTAGCCGGCTTACCCAGGGTTCCTCCCCTCATGGTCTGTCTTTCCATGTATCAGCTCAGATTCACTTCTCCACACCTCTACTTTGCAGGAAGTGGTCTCTTCTATTTGAAGAGTTGCAACTATTCTTTTCTTAGATCTCTGGTTGAGTCCAGAGGTGTTCAGAATGATCTGATAGATACCTAGCTGAATTCCTGAGGCAAGAGGAACTGAAGGTCTCCTACTCTTCCGCCATCTTGGTGAAAATATCAGGAAGAGATATATCTTTAAAAGTACCAGGCATAAAGGGGCTCTTGAGTGGCACAGTTGGTTAAGTGTCCCTAGCTCTTGTTTCAGTTCAGATCCTGTGCATCAGCTCTATGCTCAGCACTGAGTCTGCTTGAGATTCTCTCTCCCTGTCCCTCTGCCCCTCCCACTCAGGCTTGCTCTCTCTCTAAAATATAAGTCTTTAAAATAAATCTACTAAATAAAAATTTTAAAAAGTGCCAAGCATAAAAACAAACACATAAATCAATGCAACAGAATAAAGGGCCCAGGAATAAACCCATGCATATATGGTGTATTAATTCACTACAAAGGAGTCAAGAATATACAATGGGAAAAGAGTAGTCTCTTCAGTAAATGGTGTTGGGAAAACTGGGCGGTCAGATGCAAAAGAATGGAAACCAGACCCCTATCTTAATACCACACACAAAAATCAACTCAAAATGAGTTAAAAACTTGCACATAAGGCCCGAAATCATAAAACTCCCAGAAGAAAACACAGAGGGTAAGCTCCTTGACAATAATTTTTTGATTTGCCACCAAAAGTAAAGGCAACAAAAGCAAAAATAAACAAGCAGGACTATATTAAACTAAAAAGCTTCTGCACGGCGAAGGAAACCATCAACAAAATGAAAAAAACAACCCATGGAATGTGAAAAAGTATTTCCAAATCATGTATCTGATAAGTTCTTAGGTTTTTTTTAAGTAGGCTCCACACCCACCATACAGCCCAACATGGGACTTGACTTCAAGACCTTGAGATGGAGACCTGAGCTGAGATCAAAGTTGGACACCTAACCGAGACTGAGTCACCCAGATGCTCTTGTAAAAGGATTTAATATCCAAAATATAGAAGAAACTCATGCAACTGAACAGCAAATATATATACACCAGGTTTTAAAATGGGCAGAGGACCTGAATAGGTATTTTTCCAAAAAAGACATACAAATAGCCAATAGGTACATGAAAAGGTACTCAACACCAATAACAATCAGAAAAATGAAAATCTAAACCACAATGAGATACCATCTCCCACAAGTTAGAATGGTCATTATCAAAGAGCCAGGAAATAACAAATATTGGCAAGGATGTGGAGAAAAGGGAACTGTTGGTGGGAATATAAATTAAAACTGAATTTTAAGTAATCAAAAACTGGTAGTCTTTGCTTTGTTAACATAAAAAAGAGTTCATTCATCAACTACTTTAAATAATTTTAGACACATTACCACAAAAAATATAGAACTATATTCTTCAGATGTGATTCTGAATTTCCTTATTTACAATTCTATCATAACAAGGAAGAACTTTCATTGGTTCAGGCTGAGGTTAAGGTTACTTCAGTTAAGAACAATGATCAAATAAATAAGTGGTTTGTCTTTCACAGAAAAAGTATGAATTCAAACCAGTAAATATTTGCCAAATACTCATTATGTATGTGTAAAAAGTTAAAGAGTCCTATCTTCTGGGTACTTGAAATGCTGCATTCCAAGTATATTGGTAGCCATTTAGAATGAGGGCCACATTTAATTTAATATCTCATAAGCCTCTGTTCTGTTTATAAACTAGTAAAAATGAGAGGTTTTAATAAAACTACTACAAATGTGGAGAAAGTATAGCAAGTGGTATTCCAGAGGTTCCCCTTTGTGTTTGAATATAACTATTTCACAGTACCACTAGAAAAAGTATTCTACAGGGTAACAAATTATGCCAAAACTTAGAAGGATCAACAACACCTTAGAGAAAACAAAAATCCCAATCAAAGTAAGTTTTCCTAAATAAAAAAGTAGTTAGGCCTAATAAATGCTACTTTACTTATGTAGCCATTAGCCTCCAAAGGAAGCTGAGTAAGCTAGTTATTTCTCAGTTAGCCTTTGTTTACTCATGCCCAAGTGCCACACATATTTAAATGCCAAAACTAAAACAAAACTTTAGTTCTAGGGGGCGCCTGGGTGGTTCAGTCAGTTAAGCATCTGACTCTTGTTCTCAGCTCAGGCCTTGATCTCAGGGTCACGAGTTCAAGGCCCACACTGGGCTCCACACAAGGCGTGGAGCCTACCTTAAAAATATATATATAATTAATTAAAACAACAAAACCCAAAAAACTTCAGTTCTAAAACATTTCAAAATAAAGTTTTGAGGAAATGAACAAATGTCTCCCCAAAATTAAAGAACTTAATTTCTAGTTAAACTTTTCAGTATGTCATTCCTCAAATCAGATGGGATGCTCAATACTACAGAGAAAGCTTCTAAAAAGCTTCTGTAATGTCATGGCAAGGCAATATATATTTCTTAGGGTCAATAAATATACATCTGCCACTACAGAATAAATATAACCACCTTGTAGAAAATTTTGAATTTTACATGAAATGTAGTCCAAATTCTTTCATCTCATTCTCTTCCAGAAGGATAAATAAAAACTATAGTTCATCTCTAACTGAATTTTAGTACTGAAAAATAGCATCAATAAAGCATTCATATTTATTTATTAGACATCTACCATATAGATAAGGCATGAAACAAAGCTCCTGAACTCATTCTTTAAAGTAGTTTATAATCTAATCAACGACTTGAATTAATTTAGCACTATGTAAGGAAGTCTTAAAACCACTTATGACACAAGAAAATAAAAACAGAGGCAGATTCACTATTTTGAGGCAGATTCTCAGGCTAAAGCATAAAATAAAACTACTTACGAAAGTCTAGGTTCCCGGACTGAGAAAATCTATTCTGATGGGAAGAACACTTATACCATTTCAGATGCCCTAGGTAAAGTCAAGGGTCAGCCACTATTCAATGTAAGGCATCCCAGGAGACACTTCTAGTTTTAAAACTGAGCATCCCAGGCAAACCTAGTTGGTCATTCTAGCTTGAGAAGTAGTAAGGAGAAAGCAATCTAAACTTCTATTTAGGACTTATGTATTACTCTCTATGCAATAAAGCGTTGAGGGGATTAGAGAATCTCTAATCCCCACCAGTTTTAAACTGGCCAGTGACACTGATCCATTCTCTTCTTACTCATTTCACATGGCCTCTTAGAACCATAAGACTTTAGTGATCACTCCTTCCTTCAGCTTCCTTTCTTCTAGAACATCACAACACTCGGCTTTAACTCCGAACTCACTGCTGTTCCCTGTTTCCTTGGATGGTTCCTCTTCCTCTACCTTACAGAATACATTAAATGTCCCAGAGCTTGATCCTCTGCTATTGTCTCTATACTCTATCTGGCACCTATAAACACCATTTACACTTAGATATCTCTCAAAATGAACTCCGGACTCAATATCACACCTGAACTTCTAAAAAGTATCTCAAACTTCACATGGCCAAAACAGAATTCAATTTGACCTGCCTTCCTCACTCTTCCCTGCCTCGGGAAATGGTACTACATCCACAATAATTACTGAAGCCACAACGAAAACATCATCTTTGATTTCTCTTTCCCCCCTTTCCATCTCCAAACCATCAGTAAATCCTGTCAGCTTTCTCAAACCCAAATCCAATCTCACCACTGATCAAAGCTGTCATCTGTCACCTAATTACTACAGTAACCTATTAACTGGCTTCCCTACTGCTCTTCTTTCCCACACCCATCCATAATTTCTTCCCCCCACAAAAGAGGCAGGAGTGATCTGTAAACGACAAGAATAGAGAATGTCTATTTTGTTTCCCCAGAAAATAGAACAGTGTCAGCTTCATAGTAGACACTCCCTGGTGAATGAATGAACAGTCATCTCTCCTCCCCTTTCATAGTTAACTTCCCCACACACAGAATAGAATCCAAACTTCTTATAATGCCTTACATTATCAGGTCTCCTTCACCTCACATCCCTATTCTCTATGCCTCAGATTCACTGGCTCTTGATATTCCTCAAACTCCTTATTTTTATCATAGATATGTTTCCATACCCTCCACCTGAACACTCCTCCCCCTCATGCCTGGTTCCTTCTCATCATTCTGACCTCAGCTCAAAAATCACCTCCTCAGAAAGGCCTTCCCTGACCAGCCTACCCAGAGTAGCTCTATTCACCTTCAGCCACCTTGCCCAGTTTCCTTTTCTTCATGGTACTTACCAGGTGAATTCTCTTGTTGTTAGTTTACTTAGATAGCTTCCTCCTCACTAGAATATAAGCTCCCATAGAGCTGGGACCTTATCTTTCTTGTTCAGTGATGTATCCCTAGAGACTAGTACAATGCCTACTACATAATATTTATTGAAAGAATGACTCACAAACATTTACCAAGTACTTATTATGTGCCAACTGCTATGCTAGGTAATAACAATGGATTTTTTTAATTAAACAAAAATAGAAAGTGGAAGTAAAATATGAGTATGAGGAGCAATTTGATGTTCATTTTATGTTGACCATTCCTGCACTTAAAATGAAAGCTCTTATATGATAAATTCTACTTTTCAAAATATTATTCTGACAGTGTAAAATATGAATACCCTTAAAGTAGTAATAATAATTAGTATCTCACTGCAGCTTTGGAAGTTATCTAGATGATGATATTATTCATTTTAATGCACATTTTATATATTAGTTCCCACTAATTAAGCCATCACTCAATAAAATACTATCTAGGACTCTTCATATCCTCAGTATACACATATAAACATTTCATCCAATCAGAAAAATCATGACTCTGTAAAACCTTTCTGTTCTCAACATACAGAAATATTCACAACATGACAATAGTGGTTGTCAACTCACCATTTATTGCCTGGCCTCAGATTAATTAACCAGCTTCATTCAAGCTAAGAAGTGATCAAATTCCAATTACTAATCAAGTTCATTTCACAAAAGTCATCACTCAAGTTGAGATTCATCCCTCACCTCCCAATGCCTGTTATAAGAGAACATGTCCAACTGAGTTTAGGTGAAAGAGTTATGATTCATTATTACCACAGTACTTTTAGATCCATCTAATTCAGAACCACAGCAGAAAACCTTAGTATCTGATGAAACCATACCAGTTACCACCACTATCATTATGACATCACTAAATACCTTAAGGCAAAGCATCACCGAGGAAGAGGTAGATTTCAAGCTCAAGGCACTAAACAAATGACAATTCTTCAGATCTTATGTTTTCTATAACATCATATTTTAGCACACGTTAAAACTATCATATCCTACCCCAAAAGTTGTAAGTGTTAATATATTACTATTTTTAAAGTATGATTTATAAAATAAATCAAATTCATTATAACTAATATAAGTACTTAAAATATTACTATATCATACTAGATTTTTAAATCGTAAGGGAAATAAAGGAACCTGGGTGGCCCAGTCAGTTAAACAACCCAACTCTTCATTTCTGCTCAGGTCATGGTCATCCCTGAGATGTGAGATCAAGCCCCAATGTCAGGCTGAGCATGAAGCCTGCTTAAGATACCCTCTCTTCTCCTCCCTCTGCCCCTCTCTCTCTATAAAACAAAACAAAACCAAAAAAACCCAAGGGAAATATACCCACCCTTCAACCAACTCTGAAACTATTATACATTTTGAATAATAGGGTATTCTCAACTACACTCAAGCAAAAACATAAAAGACATAGCACTTGTTCTATTTAAACTTTCTAACTCTACTGGCCAATAGAGAAAGAGGTGGGGGCAGGGGACTTTTTTCTTTGTATGGAAATATAAGAACATATTCATCTTCTTTACATTTATATACAGTTACTCTCTAAAGCTGAAAAACTGTACATACCAAAACAAAAGTAAATCCTAATGAAAAGGTCAAAATTTCAGGATTTTCCAACTCACACTTGTAATTACTATTTGTTTTTACTGCCATTACTTAAAAAAAAATTCCCTTCGGTATTTTCAGCTGATTCTATATTACCTTCCATTTTCTCCTCAGTCTAGTTACATATGTGTATAAACAAATCTTTTTTAGGATACCCATAATTAACCCACATATTGAAATAACCTTATTTTATTGTTTGTTTGGTTTTTTTAAAGATTTTATTTATTTGACAGAGAGAAACACAGCCAGAGGGGGAACACAAGCAGGGGGAGTGAGAGAGGGAGAAGCAGGCTTTGGTCATGACCTGAGCCGAAGGCAGTCGCTTAACCAACTGAGCCACCCAGGCACCCCGAAATAACCTTATTTTAATACCAGAAGTTATTTACTTACCCCTGGTCTTCGCATTGGCCCTGAGGACCAAAACAATTGCTGAAAATTCAGGAAAGCCCTAAAATCACTCAATTTAGTCAAAAGATATACTGGACGTTATTTCAAAAATAAAAATTTTCTTCGAATTCTCAGAAAGGAAAAGAAATCCGTGCATAAATCAATTCAGAGGTCGTTATCTTGACCTTCACCATCTGCTCATTTGTAAAAGAAACTACGCTTAAGTTTTTCATCTATGGTATACCTTCATAAAACTAATTAAAAAATAATTTTAAATACTTATTTGCTCATGGGGCACCTGGGTGGCTCAGCTGATTAAGAGTCTGCCTTTGGGGCGCCTGGGTTGCTCAGTTGGTAATGCAATTGCCTTAGGCTTAGGTCGTGATCCTGGAGACCTGGGATGGAGTCCCACTTCAGGCTCTCTGCTCAGAGTCTGCTTCTCCTCTGACCCTCCCCCCTCTCATGCTCTCTCTCTCTTTCTTTCAAGTAAATAAATAAATAAAAGAGTCTGCCTTTGGCTTGGATCATGGCCCTGGGATTGGGCTGCATTGGGCTCCCTGCTCAATGAAGACACTGCTTTTCCCTCTCCTCCCAGTTCATGCTCTCTCCCATTATCTCTGTTTCTCTCTCAAATAAAATCTTTTAAAAAAAATTTTTGCTCAAGAAAATAAAGAGGCATAATAAAAATTATATCAATATTACTGTAAAATAAAAAATTATATCAATATTACTGTAAAAGTAATCCACTCTCAGCATATAGCTGAAAAAAATTTTTTTGGGAAAAGCATGTCCTGACTTACCAATGGTTTAGCACCGTCAAAAACAAACAAACAAACAAAAAAAAAACCTGAGATTAAAATATATGCTTTGTAAAGGTATCCCATCCAAATTACTTCAATTTGGGTACTGTTTATAAAGTAACTCCTTCCACTATGTTCTTTGCTACAGCAGTCTAGAGACTGCAAGAGGACCTCAAAGTCCTTCCTTCAGTTACTTAACTTCTAAGCACTAAGATGTTTTCTTCCTTATGGAAAACAATGGAAAAATGGATACAATGCTTGGGTGATATTATAGCTCCAAACATATTATTACAAATCTATTTAAAGAGGTTAGGTTACAAAGATACTACAGATGGCTTTTGACATGTACAGATAAATTGAAACCACTCCATCCAACCCCTAGGGATAATGAAGTGTCTTCTCACTTACTGTTTGATTGCAAGATTTCCAAATACTCAGTAAGCATCAGAAACCTCTTAACTGAAGTCTCCTCTTTTTAGAACAAGTAGTATACATCTTAGAGAAAATAATTCCTACTCACATGGCCTCCCCTTCTTAGGATAAGCAGTACACATCTTAAAGAAAATAATTCCCATTCACATTTTTCTTACTAAATTCATGCCTACATTAAATTCCATTATTTCTCAAAGAGTTGCAGGACCAGATTTTAAATTTTAAATCTAAACCTGGATTTTAAAATTTATATATGTCTCCATCTAAAAGTACAGTATGATGACAACAGTTAACAATACTGTACGATATGTTTGAAATTTGCTAGGAGGGTAGATCTTAAGTGTTCTTACCACTAACAAAAATATGGTTAACTCTACGAGGTGATGGGTATATTAACTAGCTTGACTGTGGAGATCATTTCATAACGCATTTGTACAAGCTCTACATCTTAAATATACATACACTTTCTACTTGTCAACTACATCCCCCAATAACTGGTAAAAATGATATATGTCTAAAAAACCACACCACAAATTTCTAGACTATCACAAAATTGCATTATTTGAAATTTTAATAGCAACTGTGCCTGATATATTTCAAACAGCAGAAAATACTATCAGAAAAAAAATTCACACTTCCAAATACTGTTTCTATTTTTTTGTTGTTTTGCAAAGAGCTTTGAATGTACACAAAAACGTCAGTTACAAGCAGAACTCAAACATTTTGTGGAACAAGGTTACTTATAAGTTCCAGAAACACCTAAAATTGTAGGGGAAAAAATGCGTCTGTACTTAATGGCCAATTTTTCTGGCTAAAAGGCCTACATAACTTTCAGCTTCCCAAAAGAGTTCAAGATCCAATTAAAGTGACTGGAGGAACCGTCAGTGTCAAATCGTCACAGGCAATCCAAGCCTTTTTGTTGTTGTTATCCCAAATGGGGGTTTGGGGGGATTTATCCTAATTCGGTGGCTGCTACACAACTTCTAAGCGGATGCAGGCATGAAATGGCTGTCCAATACAACCCGCTCCGTCCACACTGAACGCGGCAATCTCCAAATTTTCCTTGAAGGTGCCAGGAGAAGCAAACGCATTAACACCCCCACTGCTCAAAGATCGGTTGGCTCTTGCAGGACGTGTCCTCCCCTTAAGCCAAAGAGGGCTGCGGGGAGGTGACCAGGTTTCACTGAGGGGCAGAAGTCCCCTCCGGGATCACTCACGTAAGAGACCGCATCACCAGCAACCTCCTCCCGGCCGCAAAACGCCCCAAGTAGCAGCTGCGGGCGTGGGCGCAGCAGACCCCGGCCCTCCCAGGCGCGCCCAGAGCCGCCGCCGCGGCGGCACGGTCGCAGCGACCTTCTCGCTCAGGTCCCCGGTGAGCCCCGTTATCCACGTTGGCCACACACCCCACGAGGAAAAGGGAAGAGATCGGACAACAAAGCGCAACCCGAGGAGGCCCAGGCGAGCTGTAAGTTGGGGAGCAGAGGCTGCGACCCCAGGAGGGGCTGGCTGGACGTCGAGCCGCGTGATGCTAGGCGGACAGGGCCGGGGACGCGGCCCGCCAGATGTCAGCCCGCGGGGCCGGGGTGTCTGCAGCCGGGAGAAAACCCGGCGGGCGTGCGCGCAGTGGCGTCGGGGAGGCGGCCCGGGGGAAGCCAGGCCTGAGAAGGGAGGCGAGCAGCGGCAGGGTCCCAAGGAGCCTCGGTCGGCCGCAACCCCCACGCCAGCCGCGGACTGTCCCGTTACTTACCCGCCGGGAGACTGCGGGCTCCGCCGGGGCTGTCCAGGCCGCCGGCCTCCGGGGCCAGGAAGCGCCCCCACATAGCGGGCGGGAGGGCCGGGGGCGCACGACTCCCCTCGTCCGTCCTCCCCCGCCTTCGCCTCCTGCTTCTTCGGCGGCGGAAACTTGTGCAGAGCCTGGGGCCGCAGCGACAAGAGCAGGAGGGCGGGCAGGCGGTCTGGTTAACGGCTGCTCAGCGACGGGCGGGGAGCGCAGGGGCCAGATTCGCCGCGGTGCCGGCGGTAGCGAATGCCATGGCGGAGCCCGCTGGGCTGCGGCCCGGGCCGGGGAAGCAGCGGCTCCGCGGTGACGGCGGCTGAGTCGCCGGCTGAGCCTACCGTAGGCTCAGAGCCTCCAGCCGAAGTTGCAGCTGCGGCTTCTCTCCGCCCCCTCCGCCAGCGGAGCTGGAGCCAGAGTCGGGGCTGGGTGGGGGCGGGGCCTGACGGGGGCGTGGCCTCGGGCGCTTACATAATGCGTGCGCTGCGCGGGGCGGGAACTGCGGACCGGTCCTGCAGGGTACCTTTAATCGCTTTGCTCAGGCAGCGACTGAAGGGTCGCCGCAACGCACCCGCTGCATCCCTCTCTCCCCACCCTTGCACTCAGCGGGTTGAGAAGAGAAGTTGAGAAGAGCTTGGCCCCCGGGCTGTATCTTTTGGTACTGCCTTCCCTTGGGAAATCCCTCAGGCCCTCAGGGCACCTTTCTGAAAGAGACTTGGAAGACTGTCTGCGGCAAAACTGCTTGAGCTAAAAGGCTATCCTGGGAGGAATTGAGGAACTCCCTATTTTATTTGGGATCAGGATTAAAGTCATCACACGTTGCAGAAGCGTCGTTGATAGATCACTTTGGGACACAGAAAAGAAGTCGTGTTCCTAAGATGGGATGGGGGTGGGGGGCGGGGAGGGTTGCTGGGGGGTGCGTGGAAAGGGATAGGGTGGCTGGGTTATGGACATTGAGGAGAGTGTGTGCTATGGTGAGTGCTGTGATTTGTGTAAGACTGATCATTCACAGACATGTACCCCTAAAGCAAGTAATATATGTTAATTAAAAAAAAAAAAAAGTCGTGTTCCTGAACTCTCAAATTCAATGGTGGGAGGCGGAGGAGGGCACTGGGAGCCGGTAGCAAAATAGCTTCTAGACAAGAATGTGCGCAGGAAAAAGCAGAAAAGAAAAAGACCAGAGGGTTTAGGGAGAGGCTGTAAATTTTAATCTAAGTAGCCCAGTGATTCAGATAAGCAGTTAGGGAGGAAGGAGTCAAAATGGCACCAAAGTCTGTAATGGGAGTAACTTCCTTACACCCTACACGATCATGTTCCTCTTACTTGGTCAGTTCCCACTTTTCTCCTGAACCCAGAGTACAAGAGTAAGTATCCTGAGGAAGAACAAAAAAAGTGCAGCATCCTCACCTTAAATCTTTTCACTAGTACTATTAGGAGCCTTCCAAAATTTAGATACAAAAGAATTCATTTAATAAATATTGATGGAGCACTGTAGAAGAAGCTTTTACACCTGGCACATGAATAAGAGGTAAACTAAAAAGCAAGTTTCTGCCCTCAACAAGACTTTGAGTCCAGTGACGTTTTTTCTGTTTTAGAAGTTTGCTAACAAGGGTCTCATAATTCTATTTAAACACTTTGGGGTTGCTTAAAGATTTTAGAGGTTAAATTACATTTAGTTGTGTAGTCTGTTACTTACCACAGCTGTGTTGTAATTTATCTGATTGCAGTTTTACACTTAGTCTCCCACCAGTAGAGTTCCATTTATTTCTCCAAATCATGAGCAGTTGGCCCAAGGGTCAGCTTTTTCTGAGGATAGAAAGTGACAGAAACATGAAAGGATGTGATTGGTTCCTTTCCCTGATTTAAATGTGCATTGGCTCATTTGAATAAGTATTCAAACTTGAATAGTTGAGGTTCAGAAAGAAATCTAAAAAATAATAATAAATTCCAGAAAGAATTATCGGAAGCTATATAGCTATATCAAAGGACCCTTGTTTTCTTGATTTATAGCTACCATAGTTTTATATTAGGTAAAATATGTATTAAACATCAAACTTTTTTATACAGTTCTAAGAAATGTAGGAATTATTATAGATGTATCTTGGTACTTTGTAAATTTTTTTTTAAAGATTTTATTTATTTATTTGACAGAGAGAAACACAGCTAGAGAGGGAACACAAGCAGAGGGACTGAAAGAGGGAGAAACAGGCTTCCTGCCCAGCAGGGAGCTGGATGTGGGACTCCATCCCAGGTCTCCAGGATCATGACCTGAGCGGAAAGCAGTCACTTAGCCAACTGAGCCACCCAGGCCCTGGTACTTTGTGAATTTATATTTATTTGTTATTCCAAAATTCTGCGAACTTCCTCTCTATTCTAAGCAGTGTTTTGTTTTTTGTTATTCTTAAAGATTTTATTTATTTATTTGACAGAGAGATCACAAGTAGGCAGAGAGGCAGAGAGAGAGGAAGAAACAGGCTCCCTGCTAAGCAGAGGGCCTGATGCGGCCCTCAGTCCCAGGACCCTGAGATCATAACCGGAGCAGAAGGCAGAGGTTTAATCCACTGAGCCACCCAGGCTCCCCTAAGCAGTGTTTTTAAAAAAAAAAAGAAAAGAAAATCATTTGTTCGGGTTTTCTACATTTTTTTTGCCAATATGGAGGGCATGCTACTGCACACACACAAAAGAACATGTGAAGCTGAGACTATGTAAAATATTTCAATACCTATTATAGGATAAAAGGAAATAGTAAAAATATCTTCCTATTTTGACAGTTGGCACCAAAGTTAAAAATTTTTGTGTTCCTACTAATTAAACTTGAAAGTATACAGATCTAATACAATTAAAATAACATGAATACTAAGTGAGAATATTATGTATACGAAGTAAACTGTTACCACTTTTTTATTCATAAAGATTCTGAGTATATACTGAACTCAGATTTCCTCTGTACCCAGCATCCATAGTTCTCAGAATGACTGAAATTTATTAAAACACAGGTTTAAGAGCCTAAGACCTACCTAACCATCACCAAGCCTGATGTTGTAAATTGGCATATTTTTGTTTTGTTATAATAGTATGAAAAAAACAGGAGGAAAATCTTTAAGCAAAGATATTTATTACTGAACTTAAGTATTTTGGTAATTGTTCTTGTAAGCAGTGATAATAAAAGTAAGTAATGAAAATAGTGACTGTGTGTGTTTCTGTGTGTGTGTGTGTGTTTCTGTGTGTGTGTGTGTGCGCGCGCGCGCGCGCGCGCGCGCGCGTGTTTAAAAACAATTGCTTAGAGGCTCAGTTGGTTAAGTGACTGCTTTCGGCTCAGGTCATGATCCCGGAGACCTGAGATGGAGCCCCACATCGTGTTGCCTGCTCAGCGGGAAGCCTGCTTCTCCCTCTCTCACTCCCCCTGCTTGTGTTCCCTCTCTGGCTATGTTTCTGTCAAATAAATAAAAATCTTAAAAAAAAAATACAGTTGCTTAGGTGAAATTTAGATTCGTGATGTTTTGGGAGGGGACTTTTTTAAAAGTATAAACTAAATCATAAAAGGATAAAATAGTACCAAAACACCATACTTAAAAATAGACCATATTACACTCTTAATTTGAAATAGTGCATTAAAAAATTTTTAATGGGAAATAAATGTTACATTTATAAATCTTAAATTCTGGGGCGCCTGGGTGGCTCAGTTGGTTAAGCCACCGCCTTAGGCTCGGGTTATGATCCCGGAGACCTGGGATCGAGTCCCATATTGGGCTCCCTGCTAGGCGGGAAGCCTGCTACTCTCACTCCCCCTGCTTGTGTTCCCTCTCTGGCTGTGTTTCTCTATGTCAAATAAATAATAAAAGATATTTTTAAAAAAAATAAATAAATCTTAAATTCTTTGGATACAAATCTCTAATATGATTAAGTTAAACTATTTTACATATATTTTTCTTACATAAATTTATCGTATTGGGCAAACAGCAACCAGAGAATTGAAGAGTGATACAACAAAGGATAAAAGTGATATTTTAAAATAAGATGGAATTATCTTGTGCATAATATGAGAAAACCTCAGAGAGGTGAATGTTTACAAAAATATAAAATATCAAAACCAACATAATATAGAAAAATTAAAACACCCAGTAACAATTAAAATAGCTCCTAAAGAACAATCACCACTCGAGAGGGACAGATTTGTGGATGAAGTCTAAAAAATGCCAAGGGACAGATAATTTTGGCATATCAAGGGTGTTGCAAAGGCTGTGGTTTATAACCTCTTCCAGATCATGAAAAAGACAAATTAGTGAATTTATCGTGGGTTGTTGTAATCTCAAATAATTATTTATAATAATGAAAAAAAGGAAACTAAGAAACTCTTTTGACAATGGATTTGAAAAATCTTAATTGGATTCCTAGCAGATACATTCAACTATACAAAGGTGAATAGAAGGCATATATAGGTTGTTCAGCCTGTCTGTGCCTCAATTTCCTCATCTATGGTGCAGCCAGGCCAAAAGAGTGAGGATATCTCATCTCAAGTCCATGATTTCTTGGAGATACAGAAAATTAATTCCATCTGTGCCTTTGGCTCCAAAGTTGTGTTGCAACAGCCAATGAGAAAGTAGGTAAGACATGAGCCATTAAATCATGGAGCAGTCCTTTGAGTGGGAGACAAAGCTGGGAGGGATTGACTTTAAAGGAAAGACAAAGATAAGTCTTCCAAGGTACCAACAGTATTTACTGAAACTGCTTAGGATTGACACATTTGTGAATGGAACTTATTGTGGTCAATACCTGGTCATACTGAGCCTATAGAAAAGATGCAAGGTCATTTACAATGAAGCAAACTTGACAATGTATAAAGAGACAAGTTCTCCCCTGTCTGTCTTCCTAATCAGACACTGGAAGGATAAGTGTATGGAGAGAAGGGTGGCATTCAAGAAAGCAGCTTACACCTTCACTACACACACACACACACACACACACACACACACACAGCCTCCTACCTAACCAGCACTACTGAAGAAGAGGACTGTTTTAATAACTTAGAAGGGCCCAATCCTTATGGAATTGGATTGAGATGAACTCAGTGGAAAGGCAGCTTTTTAATAAAATAGCAGCAGTGAGACTTTAGAATATATATTTTAAATAAATTTGAGACTCTTCACTAAACCAATTAAATATTTTATGTAATCCTCAAAACAATCTGTCATTGGCACGTGGGTGGCTCAGTCCTTAGGCAGCTGCCTTTGGTTCAGGCAGGGTTCAGGCTGTAGTGTTCCCTGCTCGGCAGGAAGCCTGCTTCTCCCTCTCACTCCCCCTGCTTGTGTTCCCTCTCTCACTGTGTCTCTCTCTGTCAAATAAATATAATAAAAACTTAAAAAAATAAGTTAAAAAAATACAAATGAAAAATAAAAATAAAATTTTAAAAATGAACAAGGAAAAAAATAAAGACCAAAAAAACCCCAGACCTAACTATGGAGAACAAACTGGTGGTTACCATAGGGGAGGGGGAGGGGGGAATAGGTGAAGTAGGTGAAGGGGATTAAGAGTACACTTATTAAGATGAGCACAGAGAAATGCATAGAATTGCTGAATCATTATATTGTACACCTGAAACTAATATAACACTGTATGTTAATTATACTGGAATTAAAATTAAAAAATAAATAAAACAATCTGTCATCAACAGGCAATATTAAAGCTCCATTTTAAAGATTGGGAGAAAAAGATTCAGAGAAGTTTAGATCATACAGGCCATAAAGAGCTAGCGTCCAAACCTAAGCCATATGATCCCCAAACCCGTGCTTTTCCCATCATGCTCTTTAATATGTTGCAAAACAAATTATAAGATTTTTCATCAGATGCTATGCAAGAAGGAAGTACCTAATTATAGGATTTCTGTATAATGTTTAGGGTTCAGCTAAGATTGGAAACCATGTGACATTAATCTGTGGTGTTGTATGATCTTTCTTTAGCTGCAGCTAGCAGTTTGAGTATGAGAATAGAGAAGGTGGATAAAATAACGGTATTTGGGGCGCCTGGGTGGCTCAGTGGGTTAAAGCCTCTGCCTTCGGCCCAGGTCATGATCTCAGGGTCCTGGGATCGAGGCCCACATTGGGCTCTCTGCTCAGCGGAGAGTCTGCTTCCTTCTCTCTCTCTGCCTGCCTCTCTACCTACTTGTGATCTCTCTGACAAATAAATAAATAAAATCTTAAAAAAAAAAAAATAACGGGATTTTGTGGTCTGGGCACTTAGGGAAAGGGGCAAAGAATTTAAGGATATTGGCTAGAGAATGGGTGAAGTGATAGGAATCTGGGTCTAGCACATCTGGAGAGCACAGTGAAATCAAGAGAGGCTGAAATGTTGACAGAGGTTGAGGGAATAAAGGGAGTGAAAATTTCTCATGAAATCAAAGAGCAGATATAATGACATAGGAGGGTGAATGGTGGAAAGATGGGGCATTAGGGTGAGTGGAGGTCTAGAATTTTAGCAAGTATTGCATTCAGAAAACAAAACACCAGTCTAGCTGCATTTTTCAAGTTTATGGGGAAATTGATTTCTTTTTTTCTGATTATAAAAATAATACATATTTTAAAAAACAGAAAGAAGATACTATAAAAATAATCATTACCTATTCCTTCAGTAAATATTTGTTGAATACCTAAGTAGGGCAGGAAAATTAGGGACAGGTATGAAAGATTGCCTTACTTCACTAGAGCTTTCAAATTTTCTATTGCGTAAACATATATACATATCAATAAGTCAAGGGTTGTTTGGGGTTTTTCTAACCCAAATTATCTCTAAGGAAAGGTGGAGTCAGTCCGTCCTGCAGTGCCTACAGTCTTTCATCTTACGGGTTACTCTCTGAATTACTTTAATCAACAATATACTGATTGAAGAAGTCACCCAGCCTGATTTATATTCAATCTGCAAAATTTGGAATCTGTATTATTTAAAAAAGATAAATTAACTTTCATAAGATCACTTTTGGGACATGTGGGGGGTTCAGTCTGTTAAGCATCCCCGAGTCCTGGGATTGAGTCCCGCATCAGGTTCCTCACTCCTCAGGGAGCCCACTTCTCCGTTGGCCTCTGCCTGTTGCTCCCCCTGCTCATGCTCACTCTCTCTCTCTCTGACAAGTAAATATATAAAATCTTAAAACAATTAAAAATCACCTTTTTTTTTTTTGAGGGGAAGAGAGTGGCAGAGGGTGAGGGAGTGAGAGAATCCTAAACAATCTCCAAACCCAGTGCAGAACATGACTGGGCCTCCAGCTCACACCCCTGAGATCATGACCTGAGCTGACATCAAGAGTCTGACACTTAGCCAAATGAACCACCCAGGCACCCCAAAAGATCACTTTAAAATGTAGTGAAATAAGTATTACGTTGTGGTGGTTATAGGTATATGTTAAATATGACAATGGAAAAAAGCAGCATGTCTAAATTAGTATATTCCATAGATTAAAGTAAACTAATATTGTGGACTTAATTGTTTCACTTATATCTCGAAATTTTAACATATCGGCTTGTCCCATTTTAAACACATTTTTGAAAATGCATCTGAAATGCATCTCCATTTTTGAAAATGGAGAGCACCTTATATCTTGAACATATGTGGACTAAATTAAAATTAATGAATTAAAATTGGTCCTTTTCCCCTCTACTTTGAGCCACAAACAAGGTAAAGATTTCTAGTGTTTGACAATGTTATGTTTGGGGTATGCATATTTAACATTTTTAACTACCTAAAACTGAATTTAGAAAGAATAACATCTTACAGACTTTTCTTACAACCAAGACTTAAAAGTTTTTTTAAAACTTAGTGGAATAACTAATTTATACTTTCAATATTGTAATCGAGATTTCTGTTTTTTAATGAACTTGACTCACCAATTAGAACTACAAGATGAAAGCACAGAAAAGCCACCTGAATATCAAAAACATTATCATAAGTGTTCACAGAGAATATGAGATGAATTAACAAGGAACAAAGCATCTACAATTAAATTCACACTCTTCAGCATGTATGATGAATGATGGCAAAATAAATTACAAATACATATGTGGGTATATAAGGTATATATGAAATTATGTTATTTTCCTAAACACATTTTTCCTATTATTACACACATTTTACATTCCTTACTAGGTTCTATTATTATTACTATTATTATTATTATTATTATTATTATTATTATTATTACAGGTAATTTCCTAATGAAGTTCTGGAGCAAACTTAGCCTTAGAAAAGTTAGGCAGGTTATTTATACCATGAAAGATAAGTGAGGGATAACTCTCTTCAACTGAGACCAAAAGAAAGAGATAGTGGTTAGCATTTATGTTCTTCATCTTAAAAAAATATGTGATCTCAGCAGGAGGGACGTATAACGATACTCAGGAGGCGGTGAGTTGCGGGCATTTGATCAGCGTTGGGGGAGAACAGAGTGAGAGGCATTATCCAGAGAATCCAGCACAGCAGTGCCTGAACGCTGCTCATTTCTTTGCTCACCCTTGAATGTCAGTCTGGTTCTGGCCCAGACCCAAGAGCTAAGTTTCAGATCATGGCAGGCTTAGGAGAACAGCACAGACTGGAACATCTAATCCCACCCTGACTTGCCCTAAAATGGCCCCTGAATTCATCCAGCTCCTGATCCTGCTGCCTCAAGCTGTTTCTAGAAACTCCATGCATAGAAGAGCAGTGCCATTTTTGCTCCAGTTTTGAGTTTGGGTTTTACCACATAATTTTTTTAAGGAATTTTTTTCTTCCCACATACCATATTTTAGAGCAGATGGTTTAAAATTTCTTAGAGGAAATGAGTCATAGTTAGCCGACGAAAGCGTATGTCTCTGTGTCTAAGGGCCGAGACAGTCATCGCCCTTCAGGTACCTACCTGCCATGCAGGAAGCTGCTACCACGCACTGAGTTTTCCCGTTGCATTTGCATCCAGGGGCTTATGCTGAATTTCCTTACAATGTTTCAGTATGTGTGGGCTTTCTCCCGCTAATATAACCTCGGTTGAAAGGTAAAGTTTGTAGGCTGCGAAGTGGCTTTGGGCGGAGATGACAGCTTACCTCCCAGAGAAGGTGCCAGAAGAAGGAGACCTCAAGAGCCACTGTGAAACTCATATGCCCTGATCCCTTTACAGAGACTGGCAAAGGGCCAGAGCCAGAGTATTGCTACAGTGAGTAGCTGGGTGCTGTGGCAGATTGCCAGGTGACGGCCAGACTGTCATTTATAAAGAGATGGTTTTTATAGACTCCCAGTAACCCATACTGAACCCTGTGGTTTCTGGGAGAAAAAAGAACCAGATTATTCTCCTATTGGAAACAAACAAACAAAACAAGCACTGGATTTAGGGTTGCAGGATCTATATTGGTCTTTTCAAATACTTCAGTATTTATTTCAGTAAATAGCCTTTGCATGAGCGTATGTCTGAAACTCCTACTTTCCCTGAGTCTGGGGATGTTCTCTGCCCCTCCAGCTGCCATTAAGGGTCCTGTGTTCCACCATGCCCAGGGGCTTTGTAATGTTGTCTGCAGCTGCATCATTAACTCCCACTTCTCCTGGGTTCTCTGAGTCTGTTTTTTTTTTTTTAAATATGAAAAGGAGGATGTCATTTAATGTGAGAAGTGTCAGGATATTCAAAGAAAGAAATGAGTATTGATAAACTGAGAAAAACAAGATTAACATAAAATGTCATCTTAAAATTCTTATAAATATTTGCATAAACAAAATTGATATTTATTAACATGTCCTCTTAATGCATGCAAGAATACATGATCCTCTCTATCTAGAGTACTTTTCTCTTATGCCTTAAAAAAAAATAAAAGATAAGGCTTTATGAAATATAGTTTATAAACACATTTTTTTCTAAGATTTTATTTATTTATTTATTTGACAGAGAGAGAAATCACAAGTAGGTAGAGAGGCAGGCAGAGAGAGAGAAGGAAGCAGGCTCCCTGCTGAGCAGAGAGCCCGATGTGGGCCTCGATCCCAGGACCCTGATATCATGACCTGAGCCGAAAGCAGAGGCTTTAACCCACTGAGCCACCCAGGCACCCTTATAAACACATTTTAATAAGGCTTATTATTCTTTCCTTTTAAAATTAAATTTTTATAAATCCCAAATTTCAATCCTATTCCAACTAACTATTCATAAATACTCAGATTATTTTAGGCAGAATGTTTAATGTTAACCTATTCATGGATGAAATTCAGATATAGGGACCCCTGGGTGGCTCAGTGGGTTAAGCATCTGCCTTTGGCTTGGGTCATGATGGCAATGTCATGGGATTGAGTCCCGAATCAGTCTGCCTGCTCAGTGTGGAGCCTGCTTCTCCCTCTGCCTGCTGCTCCCCCTGCTTGTGTGTGCTCTTCCTCTCTCTAGATCTGATAAGTTTTAAAAAGTCTTAAAAAAAAATATTTAGGGTACCTGGGTGGCTCAGTGAGTTAAAGCCTCTGCCTTTGGCTCAGGTCATGATGTCAAGGTCCTGGGATCGAGGCCCGCATCGGGCTCTCTGCTTGGTAGGGAGACTGCTTCCTCCTCTCTCTCTGCCTGCCTCTCTGCCTACTTGTGATCTCTCTCTCTCTATCAAATAAATAAATAAAATCTTAAAAAAAAAAATTAAAAAAATTTAAAGACTTCTTAAAAAAAAAAAAGAAAGAATTCAGATGCAGAAAATGCTTAAGACTTTTACTTTGCCTTATTAAAAAACTCAGAAAAAGTAATACCAAGCCTGGAGATCTTAAATCTCTAACAATGTAAATATAATTGGTTGCATTTTTTTGTTGAACTTCAGAGTATATCTAGGTTTATAAAAGCTATAAATATTTCATAGGACTATTCAGAAAAAATAGGAAACAATTATAAATGAGAAACTGAGATTTATCTATAATGATCACGAAGAATGATACTAAAACTATTTCCTGGGCCAACAATGTTGTACCATGAAACAGCTTGTTAGTTTTCCAAGGTTAACAAGAGGGGGACCAGCACCAGAGCCCAGGAGGCCTAGTGGACTCATTTCCTCATTTGTCAAATGGGATTGTTGCAGTGCTCTCCCATGAAGCTGTTGTGAGGAGAAAGCATGGACAGAAAAGCAAAAAAGCATTTGATAAAGTGTTTTACAAATTTTAGATAACCTAAACTTTTTAAGAAACACAAGGGGCAGTTAATTCAAGAGAGAAACTTGGTGATAATGAAAGGTATTGAGTGCTGAGCGCTGCACCAAGAATATTACCTGTGCTGTTCCACTGAATCTTCTTAACAACATGGTAAAGAAGAGTAGGAATGATTATTACCCCCATTTGGGGGATGAGGAAACTGAGGCACAGGGAGGTTCAAGGAGACCTGGTTCACAAGTGGCAGAGTAGGAATGCAAGCCAGTAGAGCCTCACTACTTTCATATTTGCTATGTTATAGGGAAAAGTTTAACTTGATTAGTAATCAAAGATTTCACAACTGAGAGATAGGAAATGGAAATACAAAGGGATGATAAGCATGAATTCCATTTGTCTCTGTAGAGGGAGGGAAAGAGGGAAGGGAGTACAATTGGGTAAGGGGTACATGAAGAATTCAGCTATAGATGTAGCATTTTATTTTTATTAAACTAGTGAAAATATAGAAATGTGTTAAGATTTGATAAACCAGGGCCATGGGTTAATATTTTTCTTCATGCTTTAAATAATTCATGGTAAAAATTTAAAACAAGGAACTAATATTACCCTATTTTGTATATGAAGACAAAATAAGAAAATAATTCTGGTGAAAGTCTGGAGAAACTGATATTCTCATATACTCCTGGTGATATAAATTCGTCCAGTTTTGGAAATCAATTTGGCAATGTCTTTCTAAAACTATAAAAATAATCATACTCTTTGGTCCAGTAATTTTCCTTTTGGTACATGATTCTAAGAAAAAATTACCAAAATACACATGCATGTAAACATATAAATATACCCAGTGGAAAAACCATGTGTATAAGGAGGTCAACTGCAGTATTATTTATAATAGTGGAATATAATAAACACTATAAGATTTTTTAAATAGTTAATATTACACAGCCTTTAAAGTAGTGTTTATGAAGGCTATATATAATAACATGCATAATGGTTGTGATGTAACATTAGTTGAAAAAAGTCAGAATATGAAATCCTATATCCCCTAGAATTCAATCAATGAAAAAATAAGCATAGAGTAAAGTTTAGGAAGAAACACCCTAAAATGATGAGTAGGATGGTGAGTTCAGGGAAATTTTTCTTTCTTCCAAAATTTTTTATAATAATGATCTGACATACTGTTTTTGAAACATAAAATTAGGACACAGTACAAACCCAGCTTTGGAAACAATGAGAGACATCTGAAAGTGAGCTAGAATTCAAAGCAGAGGAAGAGGCGCTCCAAGGAAGACTGTGGACAACCACTCTGTTAGGAGTTCAGAGGAAGGGAGCTCCATCAGGCGGGGGTCTTTAGGAGAGCTCCTGAAGGAGAAGCTGTCAGTGGCTTCAATAATTGGTAGAACTAGGACGAGGGGCAGCCCCAGGGAAGGGGATAAGAGAGCCTCAAAAGCAGAAAGTCAGGAGGTGATGGCAGGCAACAGCACTTCGTGTCGTGGAGTATTTTATTTTCAGTTTTTATCTTCTCAGATTTTTTTTTTCAGAAATTGCGGTGACTTTAAAGTTGTCAGGGTTGAATTAATTTGACAAAACAACTGGTTGTAGAATCATAGCAACATAATTATGAGCCGTGCTTCTGGCTCCTAAGCGTTCATCTAAAAATAATCACAATGACCGAGTCTTGGGAAAACAAAGCTGTCACCTATTCTTGGCCTCCAGCTATCTTGGTAGTCACTTACTGGAAAATGGATCGTGGGGAACATAACTGCATGTTTTTAGAACTCTGCTTGTCCCTCTTCCTTTCACTGGGTTGATTAATGAAATAATTTTAAAATTTGCAGTCAACAAGCATTCTCTTAAGCGTAAACACGACTTAGGAAAAATCATAAAGCCTGCCTGTGTTCCCCAAGGAACACAGCCCTGGCACCCCTGAAAGGCGATGTTGTTCCTTCAGGGAGTGTGTTTTCTTGTGCAGAAAGGAGACCAAAGGCCAGGGGAGGAGCTGTGGCCAGTAGGAGCAGAATGTTAGGTAAGTCTCCCCCAAGGGTATAATGAATGAACTTGTATGTTCCACTGCCCCCCACATACACCAGCTGCTCTGTGGCCAGCTTCCTTGGCTTAGGTAAATACTCACTGAATAATGTATGCATCAACAGGGTGAATGATGATGGTTATCATTCACAGGAGTGAATGGAAGTTTGCGTCCATCAACTTGCATTGCCCTAAGAATCCTGCTGAGTATGTAGCTCAAAGCCAGGGTTCTTAGGTTCTACTAACTCTAGCTTTTTTTTTTTTTTTAATCCCTTTTCAAAATAAAAGTGCTCCATTGTCATCTCAACCACTGGTGAGGAATCTGCTGTTCCTCCAACCTCCCCAGGTTTCTCTTCCTCACTTCGTAGGCCAGATTATTCAACTCTCCTCTACATCTCTCTTGTGTTTGCCTTCCCTTCAGCAGTATTGCCTTACCCAGTACCATAAACACATCACCCCAATTTTGTAACTCCCTGAAGTACCCCCACATATGACTGCTTGTATAATAAACATCTTTGCATGTTCTCGTAAAAAGATAAGGAATGGTTCGTTGTGATGCCAAAGTTATAAATGATTCCATTTTGGATATTAAAACTTACTGCCCCAAATAAAGCCTGAGATTGGGTTTTCCTGCTGGCTTTCTCTCCTTCCTGAGATTGGTGCTTTCATCTCAAGCTCCAGGATGCTCAAAATACTTGCTTACATTGCAAAACAATTTCATTCTCTGTCTGGGGCTTCCTTGCTCATCTCCAAAGCAGGCCCATCAGGGAGTTTTGCTCCACACAAGAGTCCTAGGAATCAGAACTGCAGTCTGCTATAGTTTTAAATAGAAACCCCAGTGCTATGTTATTATCTACATTTTACACAACAGGAAACAAGGTTAGTGAAATTAAACAATTACCCAAGAAAAAGGGCTAGAATGTGAATTAAAAGCCTGGTTACCTAACTCAAAACTTGTGCTCCTTCCACGAAACCAGGATGAATATGTGAGAGAGTCAGTACTTACTGAATGTTTACGACATGCCTTCCTCTGTTCTAAGATCTTTAGGGGCATTAACTCATGAAATCCTCACATATTAGCTACTATCTATTTTATAAGTACAGAGATGCCAAGTAATTTGTGCAGTCACATAACTAACAAATGGCAAGTTTAAGATTAGAACCCAGAAGTTCAGTCTGTGTGGTTCCCATCCTTAGCTCTACCAGCCACATGTTCTAGCTCCCCTCAGTCCTTTCTGTGGTTACAAATGGGGGCAAATACTGGGTGACAGTTCAGTCTGCACCATGAAAATGACCTCTTGTGATCTGGAATCTCACATTTTCTGAAGCCACGAGAGTGTGGGGGCATTATGGGGTCTGAAGGCGTAAACTATATTTGCTTAGTGATGAAATAAGTCATACACTTTATAACTGTTGCTTTTGAAAATAATAATGCAATTCAGTCTTTTCTCATAAGAGTTACTACAAATTCACTTAATTCATTTAGGCAGTCATTCCAGGTTTATCATGTCCTCTGCAGTCAGGTCCTATTAGGCAAAGAACCAAAAAAAAAAAAGATGAATCCTTCACATGCAGGCCCTGGAGTAGCTCAGAATCTTGTGGGGAACTTACAGTCTAGAGCATGTCATAACACTAGTCATTCATCAGAATGTTACACATTTGATGATAGCTGAAGCTCAAGAGAGTCATATTTAAGATCAATACATGTAAGAAATGTCTAAGAATTTGTCTTTGGAGGAAAGAGAAATGTCTCTATCTGCAGTGGAAGCAAACCCTCCAACATAAAGTAGCCAAGTGGAGCCTGGGTGACCATATAGATAACCACATAGCCACAGTTCTGTAAAGAGCATCAAACACATAATGGCCTGAGAAGTTCTCAACCTGGAGTTCAAGATCCATACTGTGAGTGTGAGAGGGCAGTTGAATCAAAAGGAAAATGAAGATCTACCCGAAGGCTAAAATAGCAATTTAAAGGGTAAGATTATGGAGAATGTTTTTTCCAAGACTGATCTAGGGGGATAATGCTAAGATTCTAGAATTCCCTGCCCAGTTCTTTAGAGAAAAAAAATTATTAGCATGAGGAAGGGATTGCACTGGGTTACCATTGCTTGACAATACTATTCCCGAAGAATATAGAACTTGTTTTGATTTATTTTATGCTCCGAATTCTGATCTAAAGTTTGATTTCCTGAGTGGACAGGACCATCAAGACAAGATGTCCCATGAAGATAACCACTAGCAATTCTTTATACAGGAACATCTCTCACTTTAAATTAATAGACACCTTCACTTAGAGATGGATCTTAAATATATCTAAGCAGCGGTTAGAACCAAAGCAGTGGTTTTCAAACTATTCCCCTAGGGCCTCACTTGAGAACAACAAGTTTTAAATTGTATGCAAAAATTGTGTTTTGGGGGGCGCCTGGGTGGCTCAGTTGATTAAGCGACTGCCTTTGGCTCAGGTCATGATCCCGGAGACCGGGGATCGAGTCCCACATCAGGCTCCTTGCTCAGCGGGAAGCCTGCTTCTCCCTCTCTCACTCCCCCTGCTTGTGTTCCCTCTCGCTGTGTTTCTCGCTGTCAAATAAATAAAAATCTTAAAAAAAAAATATGTTAAAAAAATTGTGCTTTTTTTGTTGCTATTTGGTTTAACTATCGGAGACTTTCAATAAGGTTTCATATAAGAAAAAAAATTTTTTAAGATTTTATTTATTTATTTGACAGAGAGAGACACAGCAAGAGAGAGAACAAAAGCAGAGGGAGTGAGAGAGGGAGAAGCAGGTTTCCTGCTGAGCAGGGAGCCCAATGTAGGCTCCATCCTGGGACTCCCGGACCATGACCTGAGCCAAAGTCAGACGCTTAATGACTGAGCCACCCAGGTGCCCCTCATTGAAGAAAAACTTTTAAAAGCTCCCGGGTGGCTCATTCAGTTAAGCATCCAACTCTTGATTTAGGTTCAGGTCATGATCTCAGGGTCATAAGAGTGAGCCCCAGGGCGGGTTCTACCCTTAGCACCAAGCTGCTTAAGATTCTCTCTCTCCCCCTGTCTCTGCCCCACCTCATCCTTCCACCCACCCCAACCACCCCCCATTCGAACATATGCATACCCTCTCTCTTAAAAAAAGAAAAAAAAAAAAAGGCCCACTGCAAAAAGTAAACACCTCTGAAATTTTGGTCCATTTCTCTATTCACAAGGAACTAAAGCCCAGAGACATTAAATGATTCACTGAAATGGCAGAGGCAAATCTTAAAACTGGGCCACTGCTCCCAGCCCAATCCACCGCACAGACTTTCCATCTTCTGTCCCACAAAGCACTGTGAGTCTAGAGAGCATGGAAGTCACCCAGGCCAGTGCAACTCTAGGAGAACTATGCATCTCAAGTACTGAATCAGCTAAGGGTTAGGCTTCAACTGGGAGGAATTTACTAAAATACTGACTGGCCAGTCCCCATTTATATAACTAAGTGCTACATAATCAAATTCAATCTTCACAATAACCTATCGAGATGGGCAGAGCAAGCATCTCTCCAGCCCAGTACATAATTTTTCAAAAGATAAAACACTCTCAAAGGATTGATTTGTTTAATCAAACATATAGTAGATTTAAAAAAATACTCTGAAATCTAGTCTTCTGACTTTAGAAAGACACAGCTTAGTTCATCATATTTTGTCTTGTTTGATCCAGCAAGGAAGTACTTGTAGTGCCTCTGTAGACAGGAGACCAACAATGTCATTAAATGTATTTTAAAAAAGCCTAATAACTGCACCAAAAACCTACTAGAACTGATAAATGATCTCAGTAAAGTCACAGGATACAAAATCTATGTACACTAATAATGAGGGAGCAGAAAGTGAAATCAAGAAAATGTTACCATTTCTGATTACATCAAAAACAATGAAATATCTAGGAATAAACTTGACCAAAGAGGTGAGAGACTTGTACTCTTAAAACTATAAAACACTGATGAAAGAAATTCAAGACAATGAAAAGAAATGGAAAGATATTCTATGCTCATGTATTGGAAGAAAAAATATTGTGAAAATCTCTGTAATACCCAAAGCAATCTACACATTCAGTGCAATCCCTAATCAAAATACCAATAGCATTTTTCACAGAGCTAGAACGAACAATCCTAAAATTTGTATGAAACCACAAAAGACCTTCAACAGCCAAAACAATCTTGAAAAATAAAAGCAAAACTGGAAGTATCACAATTTCAGACTTCAAGTTATATTACAAAGTGGTAGTAATTAAAATAGTATGGTACTGGCATAAAAATAGACACACAAATCAATAGAATAGAATACAATAGAAAACCCAGAAATAAATCCACACTTATATGGTTAATTAATCTTCAACAAAGGAGGAATGAATATGCAATAGGAAAAAGTTTCTTCAACAAATGGTGCTGGGAAAACAAGACAGCTACATGCAAAAGAATGCCTTTGGACCACTTTGTTTTGCCACACACAAAAGTCAACTCAAAATGGATTAAAGACCTAAGCATGAGACCTGAAACCATAGAAATCCTGAAGAGAGCACAGACAGTCATTTCTCTGACATAGGTCATAGCAACATTTTTCTAGAAATGTCTCTTGCGGCAAGAGAAATAAAAACAGAAATAAACTATTGGTACTTCATCAAAATAAAAAGTTTCTGCACAGCAAAAGAAACCAATTCCCAAAACTGAAAGGCTACCTATGGAATGAGAGAAGATATTTGCAAAGACATATGAGACATTAGTATCCAAAATATATAAAGAACTTACAATACTCAATACTCACAAAACAAAAAACCTAATGAAAAATGGGCAGAAGGCATAAACAGACATTTCTTCAAAGAAGACATGCAGATGGCCAACAGACACATGAAAAGATGTTCAGCATCACTCATCATCAGGGAAATACAAATCAAAATTAGATGAGGTATCACTTCACACCTGTGAAAATGGATAAGACAAAAAACACAAGAAACAAGTGCTAACAAGGATGTGGAGAAAAAGGAACCCTCATATACTGTTGATGAGAATGCAAAATGATGCAGTCATGGAGGAAAACAGTACAGTGGTTCCTCAAAAAATGAAAAATACAACTACCCTCTCACCCAGTAATCATACCACCACTACTACAAAAAAATACAAAAACACTAATTCAAGGAGAAACATGTACCCTTATGTTTACTGCAAAATTATTTACATTTCTACAATGAAGTATTATTCAGCCATAAAAAGGAATGAAATCTTGCCGTTTGCAACAATATAGATAGAGCTCAAAAGTGTAATGCTAAGCTAAATAATCAGAGAAAGACCAATACCATATGTTCTTACTCATATGTAGAATTTAAGAAACAAGACAAATGAGCAAAGGAAGAAAAAAAAGAAAGGGAGAGACAAACCAAGAAACAGACTCTTAACTATAGAGAACAAACTGATGATTACCAGAGGGGAGGTCAGTGGAGGGATCAGTGAAATAAGTGATGGGGATCATGAGAAAAACATTTTGTTAAAAAAATTTGAAAGAAGAAAGTAAAAATATTAAATCAACCTGCACATTATTTTAAGAGATTATTAATTGCTAGTAAGTGATAGTGATTTAAATGATAAAATTATAACATTTTATAATATTTTCTAAAATAATTATCATACATGATTCCATTATGATATATGAACATGATATGTACAATCATGGTCCATTTTAGAAGCTAAATATTGCTTGAAGTAGTTTATCCACAGCTTCAGTAGTAACTAATTCATAGAGGAAAGTCTTCCTATTTTGAAATTAGTAAAAACTAAGAACTATGATAACTTAAAAAAAAAAACCAGTTTGCATTACCTCTGTAGACAGGAGAACAATGATGTCACTAAATAGGACAGCTTCCAAAATTGACAGACATAAAGGATGGAGGACAAAGTTTAGATCCCAGCCTATGAGCCAAGGAAATCTGTGAGCTTTAAAAGTATTATTATGGAGACCCATAGTGCCATAAAGTAAGCTTATTTGTATCCTGAATAAGGTGGCTTGATATGAATGCCTATTCTTCAAATGAATCAAATGCTTTTTTGTTCGATAAAGTATAACTTTAATTATAAGCATTATTGAATTCATAACAATGTTTTGTCCTTAAATATTTTCTCCATCAAATTTCACTAAAGTTAAAATTACTATTATGTGGACCTCTATGAAATTTTTTATGTTAAAAATGGAATTATACTTGAAAATTTGGGGACCATTTGTTTGAGGCTAAAATAAATGGAACAGAACAATATTAAGATAGGAAATAATTCTTTTAAAACATATTTTGTATCTTTTCCTGTGTTCCCATTTTCAAGTTGTATAAATTATTACTCTTTGTGTTTCACATTGAATGGCTGCTTCTTATCTTGCTTTGTTTATTATGTATGGTCAGATCACTGATTCTCAGAAAAACTACCCTCTAGCTTAGCCCTACATTCCTCCAAGATAATATCATCTACAGGGGTCAAGTTTCTTGCCAGGAGAGCTGGATACACAGAAGTAAATAAACGAAGTAAAACCACAAAATGTTAAAGAAACTGTCAAACTTGAATTGGACATTAATAACAAATACTATCTTAACTATTAAATGTCTCTAAAAAAAAAAAGTAATATCTGGTCAAACTGACCTACAGAATTGGAACAGTGACAAGAACACAAGCAGAGCTGTAAGCAATACCATCTAGGAACAGCGAGGTAATGGATAGGCTCCGTGTCTGCTGACTTCAGGAGACACAGCTGTTCCCTTCTCTCAAAACAAGCCCTATTCCAGTCCACTTCAGTTTGCTTACCATTTTAGCTTGGATCTGCTTTTGAGGAGTAAGCCAAATACATAGCTCTTGGTGATTTACCTTAGGGAGGACATTAGGGAAACTTAAAAACAAAAGTCAACCTCAAAAGGCCCTCTTTCATATCTTTCCTCCATCTCTGGCAATCATCCACCTTCAGTCCATCTACCCACCCTCTTGCCCTTCCTTACATTTGGTTCTTTGTCAGATGAAACGTGGAGACAATGGAAAGCAACTGGGAAACAAGCTAAACATTTCCTTCTGGAAACATTACCTATCTTAAAATAACAACTCAGAGCCTAAATATTTTCATTAGAAAAACTCAATGAAAAACCAATTTCCCTGAGTCAGACCCTAGAATTTAAGGTCTCCCTTCAGTGTAACTGCTAAAACTCTCCACTCATAACTATTCTAGGCTTTTACCTCTGGGAATTAAAGTTTAGTCCTTAATCATATATTCATCTCATGAACTAAACTCCTATAACTCCATGCAGTGCTGGGGTTTGGAGGTGGAATATAGAAAGGAAAGTTAGCATTATACCTTTTAGTTCAGTGTAGCAGAACTTGGAACTGACTTATACCAAGTCTCGTAAGTTTATCTCGGTTATCTGGGGCCCAAATACACATCTATTAAATGAAAAGATCATACTAGACAAATTTTAAGTTTCCTTGCAAGTCCAAAGTTACATAGTTCTTAGAGGTACTAAGTGGGGAAACAAAAGATGATGGGGTATAGCAATAGAATTAAGGTTTTGGTAACTGGGTTATTCCCGGTTCTTCCTTCCCTCCCTGATACAGAGTCACAGTACACTTGTCAGCTGGCTTTGCAGTACCTCCCAGCAGAGTAGGCAGGCTGTATTTTCCCACTTACTTTGTGTTGAGCTTGCCTCTGTGAATTGCTTTGGCCAATTGAAGTTAGCAAATGTGATGCAAGCTGAAGCTTTAAGCAACTTTGGTTTTGACTTTATTTTTTTATTCTGTAATTTGACTCCACGCTGGTTCAGGAATGAGTAGAAGTGGGGCTGATCAAACCCAGAGTAAGAAAAACAAACATTGGTTCTTTTAAGCCTCTAACATTTGTGGCTGGTTGGAATGCAGCATATTGCTCTTTCACTTTTTGGTGCATTTTATCTAATATGTTTACCTATCTGAAAATCTCTTCAAGGCTACTGAGCTGCCTTAGAGGCATCTAGGCATTACAAACTGACCCAGGGAATGTTCTCCACATTAGCACCAACAGCAAGGTATTTGTCAGTGCTAAGAACCCTGCACAACTTAAAGTTCGTTTACGGAACTCTCTGCATAAAGAACTGTGTGCTCTTAACTTATATTGAGAAATGACTCCTATGAAGTTATACTGCATTGGCTGTAAGGATGGTGATCATTATCACTTCCAGTGGAAGGTTGTCTTTGTGACAACCTTTTGGAGAAATTTCTGTCTGATTTCAGTAATTGGAGAAACTATGTTGTCCACAGCCTGAGAGACTGGTTTGTTTCAATCTATAGGCATCAGATCTGTAACTGGTCATGAGTGTTCTTTAAATTGCTTGGAAAAGCCAGAGCCAAATATGATACATTCCACAGGCAAGTGCACGTAGATGACCTTGCAGCATACATTTTGTTTACCAATATCTCTCCTGGTTTTATCTCTTTTCCTACATGCATTTCCTCTCTTTTTTCCCTTTTCCTTATAACTTGCTATTGTTATTTCATTAAAGCTTGTTACATTGTATGTTTTTGTGAGCCACCTTAAATCCTTTTTGGAATAGTACTGAGAATATATAAAACAGTACTGTTAACAAGAAAAATGTTGGGGTGCCTGGGTGTCTCAGTCCGTTAAGAGTTTGCCTTTGGCTCAGTCATGATTTCAGGCTTCTGGGATCAAGCCCTGCACTGGGCTCCTTGCTCTCTCTCTCTTTCAAATAAATAAATAAATAAAGTCTTTTAAAAATGTTCATGTCAATTCATACAATGAAGATAAAAGTACAATCTCATCATCAATTTATTAAATCTTTTGTTGTTAAAAGTTACTGAGAATATGGTATTTCTCTATTTTGAATTGCCTCTAAATGGTACCATACATAAAGCACTAATATCCATTTGTATTATTTTGAATCAATCATCACCATAAATATGAGAATGAATCGCTATCTTCAAGCTATTCGAAATATGGATGAAGTTTTTTTATTTATATGAATTTATATATTATTCTTTTACTTATTTTAATTCTTTTATCCTTTTAATTAATTTTTCAATATTTGTTGCATACTTATTATGGGCAAACATATTGCTCAGGGCTATGGGCAATATACAGATGAATAAAGTACTTCAATATCTTTAAGAAACTCCTGTATGTGTGTTACACACTTCTACATTACAAAGATCTGGTTACATTAGATGTAATTAGGCTTCAGTATAAGAATGAAAAGAGGTGAGGAAATGTGGAAAAACTAGGGACCTCCAGCAGAAGCACCACCTGGTCTCCGATTCTAGTCTAATTCTTTAAAACAGCAAGAGAGAAATCAGTCATTCAGGTCAGGAGGGCTGGTGGATGGGGCAGGGGAGAATGTGGGAAACACCAGCACAAACACAAAATAATCATTTAGGGTGAGGAGAACAGGAAGCTGAACTAATCTAAGCCAGTAGATGAAAGCCATGAATGATCAGTAATGAACAGGGTCAAATCAGAAGCCAAAAGAAGGATTCTGATTAAAGACGTTGAGTTTATATGTTTTAACTACTACTGAATATCTAAAAAGATATAAAAATGGGATATGTGAACTGGCACTTGATGTAAACATCAGGGACTTTCTATTACAGCATTCTGTGTCTAGAGGCAAATGCAAGAGATAGGGCAGTCATGGAGGAAGAAATAACATTCCTACCACTACTTATAAGAAGTCTATCAAATAGTCCATATAGAACAATATCCCATGACATCCCAGCTTTCCCATTATAGACTAAGTCATAAAAGAGAAGTAGGAATTCTGTGGCACATGGTAAACTCTCTGGCTTCACCATCTCTGGGTGTAAGTCTTTCCCTACTCCAACGGACAGCTGAAATCCAGTTCATTAAAGTAGAACCGTGGTAAATCCTAACTTTTCCCTTCTCTCTTTGTCTGCACTAAATTTTTGAACAGGACCCACAAAGAATTCTGAAAACTGAGCTCCATCCACAGACATGAACACAATCATAAAAAAGAACAAATAAAAGACCCATCTTCTAAATTAAAAATCAGTTTTAATCTATAAAATGAGGTTTAAAGAGGAACATACTTAAATTATCTTACCCATGAAATAGTTAATAATACAAACAAAACAAAAAAACCTCAGAAAAATCTCTAAATGCCAGAAAGTAGGAAGATGCTGGGTTATCAAAATTCAAAAGAACATTATGCCATATGTACACCATATGCAAAATTTAACACAAAAATGGATTGTAGACATAATTGTAAGAGCTAAAAGTAGAAAACTCTTTTTAAAAAAAGGCGCATATATCTGTGACTTCGAATTAGGCCATGGTTACTTAGATATGACACCAAAAGCACAAACAGAAAAAGAAAAAAACGGATAAATTAGACTTTATCAAAATTAAAAATTTTTGTGCTCCAAAAGTGAAGACAATTCACATAATAAGAGAAATATTTGCAAATCATAACTGAAAAAGGACCTTATCCAAAACTCTTATAAGTCAACAATGAAAAGACAATCCAATTTTAAAATGATCTGAATAGGTATTTCTCCAAATAAGATAGATAAATGGTCAATAAGCATATGAAAAGATGCTCAACAACATTAGTTACTAGAGAAATGCAAATCAAAACCACAATGAGATATTCGCACCCAGTAGGAGACCTATAATAAAAAATTTGAAAAGACATAAAAAGTATTGGTGAGGATGTGGAGAAGTTAGAATGCTCCTACATTGCTGGTGGGAATGTTAGGTGGTGCAGCCATCTTGGAAAATGGTTTGTCAGTTCCTCAGAAAGTTAAGCATAGTTACCACATGGCCCATCAATTCCACCCCTAGGTGGAATATACCCAAGGGAAATGAAACATACTCCCCACAAAAATGAAAACTTTTGTTTACAAAATATTCTATAAGTGAACGTCCATACTAGCATTATTCATAGCAGCAGAAAAATGGTAATAACACAAATGTCCATAAACTGATGATTGGATAACAATATAACACATAGACACACACATAGAGATTTTGTTCAGCAATAAAAAGGAATGGAGTATTGATACATGCTACAGCACTGATGAACCTGATTAAGTGAAAGAAACCACACACAAAGACCACATACTTTAACTCTATTTATATGAAATGTCCAGTAAAGACAAATCCATACAAATAGTAGATTAGTGCTTGCCAAGGGCTGGACAGGTGGGGGAAATAGGAAGTGACTGTTAATGAGTAAATGGGGTTTCTTGAGAGATCATAAAGATATTTTGAAATTAATAGGGATGATGATTGTATAATTCTATGAATATATGAAAAACCACTGGATTATACATGTTAAAAGAGTGGATTTTATGGTATGTGAATTTGATCTCAGCAAAGTTGTCACTTTAACATTGCCTATTTAAAATGGGAACAATTTGAGATTAAGAATGACTGCTTTAGAAATCAGACTGGGTTTGCTAAAAGTTAAAAAAAAAAAAAAAAAAGAATGCAGCAGATGTAGCAAAGAGCAAAATTGGAAAATGCCAAAATTCAAATCAATGAATTTGAAGATAAACTCCAAAAACCTTTCAGAATTTGAAGGACAAGAATAAAGGAATAAAAGAGATGGCAAAAGAGATGCTATATTGAGAACAACCCTAGGATATCCAATAAAGAATTTGAAAAAAAAAGAGAGAATAAAATAATTATCAAACCAATTTTTAAAAAATATTCTGCTTGGACACCTGGGTAGCTCAATGGGTTAAAGCCTCTGCCTTTGGCTCAGGTCATGATCTCAGGGTCCTGGGATTGAGGCCCTCATCAAGCTCTCTGCTCAGCAAGGAGCCTGCTTCCTCCTCTCTCTGCCTGCCTCTCTGCCTACTTGGGATCTTTCTCTGTCAAATAAATAAATAAAATCTTAAAAAATATATATTCTGCTTGATGAATGTGAGACTTTGGACATGAAAGATTTTATTATTTCTTGCTTCATTTCAGGCACTAGCAAGTAAAAATAATAATAATGTATGTAATTATGTAATAAATACGCTTATTTTGCTAAAAATAAATAAAAAATTAAAAATGTTCCTGAACAGAAGATCCAGCGAAGCTGATAAAAAATTATTTATTTTATTGCTATTATGTATTTGTTTTACAATAGTTAGCTTAAAACTTGTTGCTTTAAAGATTATGGAGTCTCTACTCCATGTTGTATTGTAGTAGAACCATATTAATGATGTACTAGATCATTAATGATCTAATGACCCAGAAGATCTCAGTCCCAGCTCTGTCACTAACTGACAATGTGGCTTTGAGCAAATCATTTTGCATCTTTGGGCCTCAGGTTATCATGTGATAAAAACAAAGGAAAACTTAACAGGATAACTTTAACACGGTTACCTTAAATATAGGATGTGGGCCAGGAGAGTGCTAGGAGGTAAAGCAAGAAGGTTAGACAGGGAAAGATAATAAAGTCCTTATCTAACAGAACCAAACTATTGGGGGTAAGGTGAGAAGGGGGCAGGGATGTGCAAGAAATTTTGCCACTGTCCGTAGTGCTGAACTGTCATTGTCTGAATGCCAGTTGGAAGAGTCAGGAATTGCTTTAGTAAGCAATACAGAAATCTTAGCATTTTAGAGCAGAACAATGACACTCTGAGCTCACATACACCTGTTTATTTAATTATCACATATATGCTAATGGTTCCCAAACCTGCATGTCTAGCACTGTCCTCTCTCCTCATTGCTCACTGCATATTTTCAAATACCTGCCAAGCATCACCTGCATTTTAATACACTGAATTGACTTCAGACTCAACTGGTCCAAAAGTGAATGGATTATGTTCACTAATGATCCTGTTTCTTCAATCGTATTTTCCATCTTGATTAATGGCACCACAGTTTATTCTTTCGCCTAAACCAAGACCTAGGAAATGTTGTAGATCATTTACCTTGTCTGCCACCTGTAATCAATCACCAAATCCTGCCAATATTGCCAATAAATACCTCTTATATTCATCTCATTCTCTCCACTCTACTGTCATTGTTTTTATTCAGATTTTAAACATTTATTTCTTGGATTTTTTAAACCTCCTTCTAATTAATCTACCTTCTGTCTTGTACCCTTCTAACTTACACATATGATCACCTTCTTTCCTTACTAAAAGCCCTCGTTGTCTCCAACTGATAACAGCACAAAATCCAAGTTACTTAAGATGGCTTTCAAGAATGCTTCATAATCTGTTCCAGAAAGTAAACTGTGAAACAGAGAGTAGTATTCAGGACATTTACCAAAGAATTCCTTGTGGGTCACTACTCATGGAAGGAGGAGAGGAAAAAGGCAGGCTTAAGCAGAGGGAGAAGTTGAACTGTGCTGTAATCTCAAAAAGTCCTCTCAACCCACCCCACAGGGAGCTCTGTAGCTCAAATGGCCCTTCAGAATGTCCCAAGATTGGGTGAGGGGGCCAGAGCTTTATATAACACATTGACAAAGCACTAAATGCAGGATGTTCCTGGAAGAAACTATAACCTTGAGCAGTACTATAATTTGAGGTTTGTCTTCTAGCAGTAACCCCAGAAGCTGGAAGAAAAAGTCCTTTACTCACAAAGGGGAACCAGTAGCACATCAGAGAATCCACCATACTCTTGTCTATTTCTGCCTATCTGTCTGTGCTTCCTTGACCTCCAGTGTTTACTTTATCATAGCACTGACTACTCTCCAATTGGCTTTTACTTCTCTGTATTTCTCATTAGACTCTCATCTCTGTGCAACAAATGCTTTGGTTATTTTTACTCTTGCAACCTCAATGCTTGACACATAGTGAGTCATTAAACAATTTATTAAATGAATCATTACATATATGAAGAATGCATAGGTCCTTTATCTCCATTCCTTACTCATTGTGTTCCAGTAAAACCAAAGTAATTGTCATTCCTTGAATCTCCAAGCATTCCCTCTAACCCATGCATTGGGTTTGCTCTTCCTTTCGCTTAGAATGCCTTTATCTAACTTGATCATCAGTTGAATGTCTATGTCTTTCAAGAGTTAGCTTAACTGTCGGCATTGGAAAGTTTTTGCAGGCACTGTCACAATCTTCATTCTCTGTGGTTCTATAGAACTCAGTTCCTGCCAACTATGGCAATCCCATCATTTTAATTTATACATCTGATCCCCTTCAGGGGATGTGAAACTGTGAGCTTCATATCCATTTTTATTTCCTTAGCACCTACAGGGGCATGGCACACAGCAAAGAAACAATGAATGAATAAACAATAAATTCATGGGTAAAGTTGAGCTCTAGGAATTCACTAGGAAATGTGTGTGGAATGGACTAAACAGGGAAGAACAGAGGGGAGAAAATTATAAGATTATAAAAGAGGTATGTGGTGGTGGACACTGAATAAGCTATAATTTCTTATTTCTGAAATTAGTTTTCCCATATGCAAAATAAAAAGCAGAATAATGTCATTAGCACAACTGTTGCTTTGCCTAACATGTCTCAGTGGCGTTACTTCTCAGTCCATTATCTACTAAATGCTAACTTAATTCAAATGCCTTCAGGTGCCAGGCAAGTTATCTAAATGTGTGGTGGACCTCCGGAGAATAAAATGTTCATGCAAGAGTCATCCAATTTCAATTTTTAAATCATGTGGTCACTAAACTGAATAGGAATTTGGGCCTGATGTGGTCTAGAAGCTGCTGTTTCACCTCTTCTTCTACACATTTTGAAATCAAGCATACTTTGAACTACCATGGACCTGAATGGGGAGAGATGTGGACAAACTTTCAACCTTATAGAAAAGAGGATATATCTATATTTTTAGTAAGAAGTAAAATTCTTTCTGGGGTGATTTCATAGTCTGCCAGAATATCAGAGTGGAAATTTCACTGGCAGCCAAAATTAATAATAATAATTTTTTAAAAGATTCTTTCTTCTATACAAATTATCTTGATCTCTATCCTTGGGTTGCTTTTCCTTTACTAAACAAAGTCTATTTTCTAATTACAAAATAAAACAAGCTTTTTTGGAAAATATAGAAGAATAAGTTAGAAAATAACTCCTCAAAATGATGCTACCAGTAAGCAAACTCTACTGGCATTTTAGATTATGCCCTAGATATGAGGTGGAATCAAGGAACTGACATGCATCACATAGGTAGTAGGTAAGCAGGAAAATAATTTAGTTCTAAACATCTGAGAATCTACTGGAGTTTAAGAATCTATCAGAAAATCTATCAGAGCTCTTAAAAACAGTCTCAGGTGTCTCTCAAGTGCCTGGCTGAAACCAGATGTCTGCAAGACATGGCCTGATGAGGAGGAGTTACTATTGTTGAAATGGAACTTGGCTCTGAATCTACAACAGGACTATTGTGCATATGACATTTACTTTGAGAACTGAATTCTGGATTGACAATAAACAAGAGCTTTTGAGTCCAGTCCATAAAGAACCTTCACTTGGTTGCCAAGAAATTCAACATAGAAAACTTACTAGTCCTTTAACATAGAAAAGTATAGTTTTCTGGATTTTGGGGGGGTTTTTGAAATGTATAGTTTTTGACCTTCTCATTGAGTACAGTCCTGATAATTTAGAGATGTGGATTTCTACAAGTTGATGAAAGAAACAACAAAGACAATTACAACAAACAGAAGCACATTTTTAAATAAGGAACTTATGTTTTTATGTGGGGCATATGCTGTTTGAGTACCTGGGTTCGTCTATAGAATCATAAGAAGGAGAAAGCTTGGGAAGCAAGGAATTGAACAAAACAATACTTATGATCAGGAATCCGGAGTGAAAAAAACTCAGTATGTTCATTATCAATAGTAAACAGATCTGATATTGATATTTTCAAGAAAACTTAAAAGATTTCAAAATCTTTTGAAGTTGTTCTATTTCTTCCCCCTGAATTTTTAAATTTTTGCAATTTTCCTTTTAATAGTACTTATAACCCTGTGAAATTCTCCTGCATACCTGTGATGCACTTAAATATCATCAGACAGTTTTAACAGTGCTTCCACCCACGTTTGTATTCATTTCAAAATCATTAATCTCAGAAAAGCATGAGCAATCAAGGAAATTGAAGATGTGGTAGCTTTTGGAAACCAAGGAGCTATTTATTCAAGCGAAGTATCAAAGGTGACCTTATTAAATAAGGCCTTAAATCTCATAGTAACAACAGTTTATAAGTACATGCTTACTAATTCATTGATTTCTTTTATTCACCACTCATGTTTTTAGTACTTTATATACTAGGGTATACTGGATACTGGGATTCAGGAACAAGGTGCTCTGTGTGTCAAACATGGGCTTCACTTCCAGGAGTCCACAATTTAATTCCATAAAGAAGTGTTAAAGAATTACCTTTACCATGTATTAAGGAAACGGGGGTAATTTGGCACAAAGGGCACAAGGAACCTAAGTGTCCTCTCCACTGCTAAGCTGTTAACATTTTCCTGGTTTGTGCTTCAGGTAGTGGTGAGTAAAGCTTCAAATATCATGTCTTAAAACTAAGTCCTCCTATTCTTGAAACACACATGCACACACACTGTCAGCCTGCTCTAAATTTTTATGCTAGAATATCACATGCTCAGTACTAAAATGTTGTTTTTGGAATTCAGAGCTCCAACATGGAAATGTTTCTAGCGCTTGAGTCTAGAAGTATCTGTCTTTATTGAATTTCTGGAGTGGTAATACTAATTGCAGTGAGGACAAGGAACCAGAGTAATGTCCAATAGGGAGCCATGGCCCAAATTTGAAAGGATACAAAATTTTATCAGGCATGAAGGTTAAGGCAGTTGGAATCGTATAGTTGCTACTAACAAGTTGTAGAGTTCTTGGAGGCCTCCAAGGAGTGATCCATCTGAATTACAAAGGTATGTATTTTTCTGCTGATTTCAAACAAGATGATTTTGAGGGTTTGTATACTATGGTTAGAAAAATATGATAGTTACATTTAAATATAGTACACTGTTTTTACCACCTAAGATTGCAGCAACTGGATCATGTGGCTTTCTTTTGGGAAGATTTCCAAACCAACGTTTGGAGGAGAATCTATCTAATCTTTTTCATGCTGAGTTGGTAGAAGTCCCTCCCACCTTATAAATGTTTGTATGGAAAGACATATACATTTCTATATGAAAACTTAATGTCTTAATTTTTTTTAAAGATTTTATTTTTATTTGACAGAGAGAGATCACAAGTAGGCAGAGAGGCAGGCAGAGTGAGAGGAGGAAGCAGGATCCCTGCCGAGCAGAGAGCCGGACGTGGGTCTCGATCCCAGGACCCTGGGATCATGACCTGAGCCGAAGGCAGAGGCTTTAACCCACTGAGCCACCCAGGTGCCCTAATGTCTTAATTTTTCATTGGCTGCATTGCAAGGAGTCACTTGGCCTGTCTGGGCATGAAGAGTAATGTTCCCCAAAGTAGCTGTCACCCACTCCCCCATCTCCTCTCCCACTTGCAGCAGCAGTGTTGGAAACTCAGTACCACATCCCACCACACTTGCAGCATGGTTTGACAGAGAGGACAACGTCCTTATCAACAGATAGTCACAGACCGATTTCTATTTGTAAATACCAATGCTTTTTTTTAACTGAAATAAGTGATTAACATGTGGGTGTAACCATCTACTGCAGCTACCTAATTTTGTAACGCATAGAGTTAATTAAAAGGCAGGATTCAAAAGCAGGGCCAACCCTGTAAAAGCACTAAACTTAATCATCTGTTTCTTACAGACTTCAGCCTGTGGGATAAAAAAGCATTTGTAGGATTGAGACTTGCTCATCTTTGGGAATGATCCTTCCAAAGGACTGGGCTTTTTTTTTTTTTTTTTTTTTTTAAAGTCAGGGGGCCAGGAGGGGTCAGGGCCACCTGTTTTGCCAAAGTTCTTTTTTTGCCTTGCCAAACTGTCCTTTCAAAATAATTATGTGGAAAATTAAATGTTAATTTTTTATAATAATATTTTTTTCTCTTTGCTTGTTTTTCCCAGTCATTTCATATCTACACTTAACATTCATCCAAAAGACTTACACAGGAAATGGAGGCCCAGCTAAAACAAACTCACACCCTTTTCTATTGCAGCTTATTCTTGTAAAATTAGCAGTTAAAAATGAAAACATAAAGCAAAACTTTTTCTACTGAGATACTCTCCCCCTAGACTGCATTAAAAAATTCTTCCCTACATTTAAATGGAGTTTTTGCTGTTTTTATGATCTTGGCTTAACAAGTATATGGAAGGTTTAACGATATTTGAAGATGCAAAGAAATCTCAAAAGTTATGAGCAATTTACAGGAAATGAAAGCTCAGCATTGTTTCTTCCTACACTTCTCCCAATAGGGTTGAACAGTTTCTTTACACCCCTGAATGTACTCTGCCTTGTCATGTCTGTATATATCTATCTCCCTTAGGGCAGGACATAATAGTAACTCTATTTCGTAATTTCACAGAACAGGGCAGTATGATCTGCAGTCCTGATTGTTTCCTATATGCTGAATTTTAAAGAAATTTAGAATCTCGTTCTTTTAAATATTTGTAACCAAGCAGTGAACTCTCACAATCAAGATTATTAATATGCTAATTATTCACAGAATTGTACATTTCATGTGATAGGAAGATCCAAAAATGAAGGATCTGTCATCTGTTCTACTGACAGGGAAATTTAGTTTTAACTTAGCTACATCTATGATTGTCCTTTTGCTTTTAAAAATATAATAGAAGGGCACCTGGGTGGCTCAGTGGGTTAAAGCCTCTGCCTTCAGCTCAGGTCATGATCTCAGGGTCCTGGGATCTGGGATCAAGGCCCACATCAGGCTCTCTGCTCAGCAGGGGGCCTCTGCCTACTTGTGATCTCTCTCTCTAAAGAAAAAAGAAAGGAATATAACAGAAAAATTTTTGCAATAAAGCAAGAGATTGGCCTGTGGAACAATGATGACACAGCACCTAAAAAGACAGAATGGTACTTAAAACCAGTGAAAGAATGTCAGTCTCCAATTAATAAACCAAAATTAAATTCCAAATCATTGCTTGGACTTAGACATTGAGTTTTTTTCTGTAGAAATAATATAATAAGTAGTGTTCCTTTTAGTGTGTAGGACCATAAAAGTATCTACATTGACATCAATAAAATATTTTTTGTAAATATTCTTGTTCATAATGAAAAGTAATTTTAACACTCAGTCATATACAAATAAGCAAAAATTTAAAAATATGAGTTTGTAACAACTTTCCTGTAAAATAAGTAGAGAGAGAAGTTCTCATCATACAACAGTAATAGAGAAGAAAATTTTGAGGATATTCTTTTTATTTTTTTAAAGATTTTATTTATTTATTTGACAGAGAGAAAGAGGTCACAAGTAGGCAGAGAGGCAGGCAGAGAAAGAGGGGGAAGCAGGTTCCCCACTGAGCAGAAAGCCCTATGTGGGCCTTGATCCCAGGACCCTGAGACCATGACCTGAGCCAAAGGCAGAGGCCTAACCCTTTGAGCCACTCAGGTGCCCTAATTTTGAGGATATTCTTAAAAGGACTTTTTTGGTATTTCCAAGTTTAGAGGTTGATTTGGCAAATACTGCTTAATCTTTCCTTTCTCTCCATACTTATGTGTTTGTCCCAGTACTGTTCTTCCACATAAGGATCGTGATTTTTATAGTCATTCTGAGGGGTCATAAACAGCACAAATGCAGATAAAGGATGAGGGGTGACAGTGGAGAAAATAGAGATCGCAAAGGGAAGAAGAGAGAAAAAAGTAGTAAAGGAAGTTTCTAGAAACAGTTGGCAAAAACTGAGAGAAAGAAGTGAGTGGGATGAAAATGGAAAAGAGATTTCTTACAGAGGAAAACACCAATTTGAGTCCTGAAAATTGGAGAACTGGGGAAGGCTTGGCGCGGGGACGATTTCCTGAGAGGGAGAAATGTTGGGAGAGCAAGACACATTAACTCAATTGATTCTGAAAGCAGACCACTGGTGGCTATGGAAAGCAGGGGCAGCTTGATGCTGTCTAGAACAAGGGTAGGGGAAAGCCTCTGTCAGGCCAAAGTCTGTGGAGATGAGGGGTTCATATGGTCTGAAGATAAATATTCTCAATTTAGAAGTAACTATTTTTAGAAATAACTTCACTGATGGGGACACTTGAGTGGCTCAGTCCCTTAAGCAAGTCCAACTCTGGATTTTGACTCAGGTCATGATCTCAGGGTGGTGAGATTGAGCCCCACATCAGGCTGTGCCCTCAGTGGGTAGTCTGCTTGAGATTCTCTCTCTCTCTCTTCCTCTGCCCCTTCCCCAACTTGTGCATACACACACTCTCAAACAAATAAATAAATCTTAAAACAAACAAACAAACAAACAAACTCCAGGGTGCCTGGGTGGCTCAGTCATTAAATGTCTGCCTTCGACTCAGGTCATGATCCCAGAGTTTGGGAATTGAGTCCTGCATCGGGCTCCCGCTCACAGGAAGACTGCTTCTCCCTCTCTTACTCCCGCTGCTTGTGTTCCCTCTCTAGCTGTGTTTCTCTGTGTCAAATAAATAAATAAAATCTTAAAAAAAAACAAAACTTCATTAGGGTATAATTTACATACCTTAAAATTCACCTGTTTTAAGTATGCAATTCAGTGATTTTCAGTAGATTTACCATGTTGTACAACCATCGCTACCAAATGCAAATGATTTTAGAACTTTCTTATCATTCCACTAAGGTCCCTCCTGCTCCTTTACAGTTTCTTTCTGTTCCCATTCCCAGCCTCAGACAATCAGTAATCTGCTTTTTCTATATTTAGATCTGCCTTTTCTGGACATTTCATATAAATAGAACTCATGTAACATGTGGTTTTCTGGGTCTGAATTATTTCATTTAGCCTGATGATTTTGATGTTCATGTTGTAGCATGTATCAATATTTCTTTTTATTGTTTAATGGTTTTCCATGGTATGGATATATGCTTGAAGATAAACACGTTTTGTTTTTCCACTCATCAGTTAATGGGCATTTGAGTTGTTTCTGCTTTCTAGCTATTATGAGTAATGCTGCTAAGAACAGTTGTGTGCAGGCTCGTATGTGGAAACATGTATGTGTTTTAAGCAAAATGAGTGATTCACTTGTTCATGGAAAACACAAATATACAGGTCTGTTGTATTCCACAAATCCAGGGAACACAACTGCCTATGAGCACTCTCCATACAGCAACCAGAGTGGATTTTTTAAAAGATAAAATCAGATCTCGTCTGTCCCTTATGGTGGCTTCCATCCCACTAAGAATGAAGCCTTACCTCCTTGCCATAGCCAGGACAGTGCTGCCTCAGCTGACTTCTTCAGGCATGTTTCCCATCATCTCTTATTACTTCCCTCACTCTTGACTTCACCAGTGTTGATCTTGTTGCTCCTCAAACATAAGAGCTTCTGCTGCCTTCCAAGTTCTTACATAAACTATTCCCCTTGCCTAGAATGTTCTTTCCTGATCTTCATTTGGCATTTCCCTTCTCATTCAGGTTTCTCCTCAAATGTCACTCATGTAGAAAAGCCTTCTATGATCACCCTAGCTGAAATAGCAACCATGTTTCTCTCACTATTAGCTTCTGCTGTTTAATTTTCCAACAGCACCTCTAACCCAATAAACTAAAATCATTTTACTCATTGTTTGTTGACTATCTCCCAACCAGAATGTGAGTAATGAAAGAGTGTGGGAAGAAAGGGATGCAGGGGCAAGGGGCCCCCACAACCTCCCCACCCTCCACCAACAATCCCATGAAGACCCTTAGACTTAGAAACTCCGGTGGAAACTCTTTTGGGTCCCCTCCCTTTTTGGAGCTTTGTACTATGCTCAGTAAACCCACCACTCTTAGTCTGGCCTGCCTCTCCATTCTTTGAGGAGGCAGGACCAAGAACAGGGGACACTAAAGGAAAAGGAATCTTGTACCCCAAGAAGCAAAATTTGGCCCTCTTTCATACTTTCTACAGTTTCTGAAAAGTCAGGTCATGTTATGATTTAGTTTGTGAATTTCTAAACCAGATCAAATCAAATACTGGCAAAGCATGTATGCATCGTATTTGTTTTAGGTAGCAGATACTTTGGAGCCCTATTCCCATTCCCTTGACCCATCTCTGTTTCCAGCCGCTGAGTGTTCAGGTTTACCTTCTATTGATAAGTTCCCAACATAAGCAGGTGTAGAATTATTCTGCTTTCTCTCTTGGACCTCTTCCCATGCCCTGGAGCAAATGGGTGTATGTATAAACACAGCCCTGAAGCTAGGATATTAGTACTCCCCAGGGCAAATGTCAGCCATTAACCAATGGGGGATCCATACTTCATGGACGAAGAATGGGGTGCTTGGGTGGCTCAGTCAGTTAAGTGTCTTCCTTCAGTTCAGGTCATGATCCCAGGGTTCTGAGATCAAGTTCTGCATCAGGCTCTATGCTCAGCAGGAGCCTGCTTCTCCCTCTCCTTCTGTCTACCAGTCTCTCTGCTTGTGCTGTGTGTGTGTGTGTGTGTGTGTGTGTGTGTGTGAAATAAATAAATAAAATCTTAGAAAGAAAGAAAGAAAGAAAGAAAGAAAGAAAGAAAGAAAGAAAGAAAGAGAAGGAAAGGAAGAAAGAAAATTAGCTCTGAAAAAATTTCACACTTCCCAGAAGTTCTAGCCAAACTGAGTCCCTGTGCCTTCAGCGGAGACTTAAATAACACACCCTTATATTGACTTCCTCTTCTCTTATTTCAGTCTCCCTGTTTGCTGGAATTACATCCTTAACATGTGATCTGCCTTTAGGAGAAGCCAAATTAGGTCTATGACTTACATTGTTTTTTAAACTTTTTATTTAATTGTCCAAATTTAAAGTTCAAAAAATATTTCATGTTTAAATTCTGAATATGCCTTATATTGCATTTGATCTAATATGGGATTTAGGCTTGTCTAAAACCTTAGGGACCATTTTCCACACCTTTGGTGATACAGTGTTTTAATTGCATATGACTGAACCAGTATTATAATTGATAATTCCTAATTACTCTGTGTCTGACCTGTAGACTATAGCAAATTTACCATGTCTAACTACAACTCTAATAATCTCCTGCTTTTGTATACCTGTAGCTCCAGAATGAATATTGGGGCTATCACATTGTATCCAGATCTGTCACTTTTTGAATGCCTTGAGGGTTTTTCTCTTGGGAAATAACTCTCTGCTCCTGGTAAAACTGCCAACCAGAGAACACTCCTTTCATAAGAATAGGGACATTTTCCAGGCTGGGCAACCAGTCTTCTATCAGTTACGGGATTTGTCCAGAGGGCCATGCTGAGCCAGTCAGAGTCATCTCTTAAGATTTTGCTGGACCCACACCCAAAGAGGTTGCATCATTTTCTTTTCACTGGGATTACTGTAGTTTGATGTAAATCTAAAGCTGCTAATGGACATTTGTGCTAAAATGTGGGAAATTTGCCTTGAAGATGGACAGGAAAACAAAAAAGAATGGAAAGAAAGAGTGAAGAAGCGTTTAAACAAGAGTGAGACAGAAAGCAAAAAGCTCTATCAAATGACAAAGGACATGAGAGTTATTTGAACTTTCATGTCAGCTATACCTGAAGCAAGCAAGATCTGTCTTTTCAATTATCTGAGCCTAAGAATTATGCATTTTTCTTAAGCAAGTTTAAGGAAAAATTTTGTCACCTGCACTTGGAAGAGTCCTGACTAATGCTTGATATGTGTGCTGAGGACAGGACTGCTGGGGTTAGGCTATGCCACTGTAAATGTCTTTTCTACCTCCAGGAAGCCTGCAGTTATTACCAGGATCAAATATCTGGGGAAGAAGGAGGCCCTCAGGTAGAAATCCAGTACTGAGAGGAAGGGCCTGGAGTAGATGGAAGCTCCCATCCCTGGTAGAGTCTTAGTAGTAACAAGGCCAGCTATTTGGGGATATGTACTAGCAGAAACAGAACACAAAAGAGAAAGAAAAAGCCCTGTAAAGGGTTAAAAGCTGAAGATGACCAAGTCATGCAGTGTAGGTTGGATTATTTGCTTTCATGTTCTTACTCTTTTTTTTTTTCAAAATTCTATTCATTTATTTGACAGAGAGAGAGACCACAGGCAAGCAAAGAGGCAGGCAGAGAGAGGGGAGGAAGCAGACTCCCTGCCGAGCAGAGAACCCGATTGGTGCCTCAATCCCAGGACCCTGAGATCATGACCTGAGCCGAAGGCAGAGGCTTCAACCCACTGAGCCACCCAGGCGCCCTCATGCTCTTACTCTTAATTGCAATTGCCATTTTGTTATATTCTAACCTATTAAAGCTTAATTTGGACATTAAGTCTGTCTCAGCTGAGCTAAATGGTGTACAAGGAAAAGTGATGTGCCCATAAATGGGACAAAGCATTGAAAGGGCATCAAGTCTTTGCCTCCAAAGCCAGCAGGTGATATAGTCTTTAAAATAATCCCCAAGGATGGTATTCAGAGCTAAGAGTTGGAATTATAAAGAACAACCTCCCCTACCATGAAGACTCACCCTCATTGACTAATGTGAAACATCTGGGTCTTAGTTCAGTAAGGAAGGCATAAATGCATTACATCAGTTACATGAGAACATAAGATTATACAACAGAAGTGAATAAAAATGTCAATATCCCAAATGGAGAAAGCAACAACACCCAACTTCTTTTAATATAACAGATCGCTGAAGACATCCCACTATACTTCGATCCTTGGGGCACAGATGGCAATGAGCTAGGCCAGTACAGAGGAAAGGAAACAAAGCATAGATAGATTGACAGAAGAGAGCATCAGGGATTTTTGCTGGCAGGCAGGGAGAGAAATCATGAAAAAGGAAGTTCTACTAAGTTTGAATTTGTCTCTTTGGATGCCGGGGCGTCCTTTGTGCCAAGAAGCATGCCCGGCATATAGTAAGCCGAAATGTGAGCCTGGAACTATTTAAATTCTTCTTGCCTTTGATTAGCATTGGCCTGAAGAAATAGGCACATAAAGATTGTGAAGGTGGGAATCATGTGACCTCAACTGTTGAGATGACATGGAAAGAAAGCAGAAAACTCTAAACAGGCTAATTGGGGGAAAATAGCTGAAATTTCTGCCTTCCATTCATGAGCAAGTATAGTCTGATGATAAATTTTAAAAGTCTCTGTGAGAGTTAAAGTTCTGCCCATTTGTTCCCCTGGAGCAGGAACAAGTAAAGGATAGCACTACACCCTATATGTAAGGTATAGCTTTTCTTTGCCATTTCCAAACTTCATATTTGATTTTCACTTAGTCCATTATTAATATATTTTTAAAATTTCCCATGGTTTCAAAGAGAAATGTTTTCCTCCTTAATTATTTGTACTAGCTGGAGATTGACCCAGACAATACTACTGGTAGGTGGAGGAACATTTGTCTTTCTTAACTTTTAATAACATCAAAAAGTAAAACTTACAAGGAGACACTCAACTCTGAAAACAACATTGGTGCCGCAAAAATCCTTTCCTTTTGGACCAACATCTCACAGATCATGTGATCTAGAAGATCTGTATCGGCCACGTTGCAAACATTTCCCTTGCAAACACTAGAGATGGACTCTGCCTGGTCTTGGCAGAAAAGGGATTTATTGAAAGGATATTGGTTATCCTGAAAACTGTCCAGGAGAGTAGTCCAGCTGAAAAGCCACGCAGAGAGGGATACAACCAAAATCTCACAAAAAACTAGTTCTGTGAGGGCACGGCTGTTGCTGCTACTGAGCGTCAGGTATTACAGTCGGCATGGTTGATGCTGTTGGCACCATGCACTGTATATTCCCATAGATGCAGCTGGCAATGCTGTCCTTGGAAACCAGATGTGGTTGCTACAACCAATACATGCACAAGTGAGGCCCTCTCTTTCCTTATTCGTAAGGCTACCTCTCAACTCAGAGTGAGGCAGATGAAGGAATTATCTTCTATTTTAATAGATGAAGAAACTCAGACCAAACTAACCCCACAGCAGACTTCCTTCAGTGTCTCCTTGGCCAAAATTGTTCACATGGCCTCTTTAAAGCCAACTAGTCATAAGGAGAATAGATAATTGGCTAGATTAACTGATTCACCTCCTGTGATGGAGACATGACCAGCCTTGGAGTACAAAGTCACATGGAGGAGCATGGGTACCTATATAAAATTGAAGTTTTGTTCACAAGAAAGAATGAATATTGGGTTGTCAGCTAATGTGATGGACATGTATATGGAGCCCAACAGTCTCCATGCATGGACCTACTTTATGAGACCTACCCACATGCTTCTTCCCAAGCCTCCTTATTACAAGTCCTCTGATTTTCTCATTCTTTTTGTGTCCATGTCAGTCTGACTAAGCCATCTGTTACTGCCTATTAATTCCTGCCTCTTTCCAGGAAAACAGAAAGATGTTATACCACTTAGAGTTCTACCTGCTGGGAGAATTTTCCACCTTCACTTCAGTGGGACTGAGTAGGACTCAGCAATTCATTTGAAATGTTGCCAGCTCATTATGCAAAACCATCTGTAAACTATGCTTTCTTTTTCTTCAGTTAAGTCATAATAGAGAACTATTCATGATGTTGTAAGTGTTGCTTGGTGGAGAGGGGGTAGTGTGGCATGAGTAGGCATAGCAGGAAAACATCAGCATGTGAAACTTGAGCTTTCAGTACCTGCTCGGATGCACTCACTTATCTACTATTTCCACTTGAAAATTTATAGCTAAGTAGATTAGATAACACTCATTTCATGATATGTAGCTTATATTTCATAATTACCTGGTTTCTATGAGTACCCAATAGCAAGCCAAATACTATTCCTCCAAAGAAGAATGGTTATTCACTGAAGGAGGTATAACTTTGTCCTAGAACCAGGATGTTTCTGCTGTGAATCTTGTATTAAGTCTTTCCACACCACAGACTTGAACTGATTTTTGAACACCACTAACATCATTGGGTCCTACAAGGCCATATGGAAAAGCTGCATCCTGGACCACGTGCCGAGTTTTCCTTTGGACCCTACTCAAAGCAGTCAGCCTTTCAGGCATCTCAGGAAAGAGTGCTGAAGGGCACACAAAATGTGATATATGTTGCTTCTGAAATCTAAAGAGTACCATCAGTCACAGGTTTTTTTCCTAGAGGTAAGAAACAAACTGTTCTTGACATTGGAGAGGATAAACTCACATGCCACACAAAACAGATCCCAAGAGTCCTCACTGTATTAACATATGATTCATTTCCCACCTTCTGACCTGCCTAGTTTAGTCTAAAACACAGCCACTTTCTGCTCTCTGGAGCTCATCAGCCCATTGTCACCAATTTAGCACTGTGGATGGTTTTCTTTTCTTTTCTTTTTTTTTAAGATTTTATTTGTTTGTTTGTTTGTTTATTAGAGAGAGAGCAAGGCAGAGGAGCAGAGAGAGATGGAGTGGCAGACTTCATGCTAAGCTTGGAGCCTGAAATATGGGACAGATCCCAAAACTCCAAGATCATGACCTGAGCAGAAATCAAGAGTTGGACACTTAACTGACTGAACCACCCAGGGCCCTGACAACCTAGTTTTTTACAGACTCATTCATGGCAGAGAGAATAGAGAATTGAGATAATCTTGAGTTGAAAATATATTTCTGCCCTTTTATATAAAATCAAGCTCCTTCTGGTAGTCTCTGTTCATTGGATGAGAGAAGAAATCTTGTCCAGATAAAAGCTGGAGTCCGTGTGCCACAGTGTATGTTGATTTCGGCCGTTAAGCAACTACACATGGAAGATCATATATATTTGCAGTTACTACTTCACCTAGGCTATAGTAATCCCCTGTGATTCTCAAAACTCTTCCCTCTTCTTTTTTTTAAGTGATCTCTATGTCCAACATAGGGCTTGAACTCCCAACCTCAAGATTAAGAGTTGCCTGCTCTACCAATTGAGCCAGTCAGGTACTCCAAAACTCTTCCACCTTTTGTACTGGCCAAAAGTGGGGCTGTGATAGGAAACACAGCGGCTTCCTCTCAACAGTTTTCTCAGGGAGACAGTTACAAACATGCAGTAATTTTTTTAATTGCAGTATAACAGAATACTTCTTGACTTACTCTTTTGGCTGGCAGGTTGAGCTCCTGAGCTTTTACTAAGCCATTCCAACCATAATAATTTTGGTAGCTTCTACTCAACAGATCAGGAGTCGGTGTCAGAATGCTGCCATTTGCTGAGGTCATCTGTCCCTGTAATATACCCAGAAACTGAAGAAATAATCATGGCAAGAGTTCAGGGCTCCACTGGAAAGCCCTTCAGTTCGTGTTCAGTGCACCACTCTGGGTACGTTAAGTAGAAGAGTTTTAGCACAGGGGATTAGGTGCTTACAAAATAACTGGAAGGACTGGAGAGACAGGTGTCAAAAGGCTACCACCAGAACTACTGGGTTCAAGAACACAACACCAGAGCTATAACCACTAACCCTGGGGTATTACCCATTATACAAATGAATTAGAATGCCAAGTTGCCATCTCTTTTGATCACTATAACTCTCTTACATATGAAAAACAAAAATTTGCCTAGATTTTTGAGAGTTGTATCATTTTGAACATCATGCCAGCTCTACTGTTACTATTATGGTCAGCATTCCCACCTTGACTTTGGCCATTAAGTGTCACTATTTGCCCTCTTCCATCTTAGCATCCCTATTTGAAATCAGGAGCTCTCTTTAAATACAGAGTATTTTCTTCTTACCCCAGCATATGAAGAAGAGCCATCAAAATGCTTTTTAGGAATCTGGGTCTTGTGTATTCTCATGTAACTCTCAAGCCCCTGGTATAGGAAATATTTTCTAGTCATTTCTTCCTCTTCCTAGAAAACGGAGACAGGGAATAGGTGAGCAATTCACATGTGACAATCTACCCCAATATTTATATCTCCATTAACTTTTGGATTTCTGCCCCTAAAACAAGAAGATTTTAGCACTGCAGTTTCATTCAAAATGGGCTACAGCTGAGCATAGCTCAAGAGATAATTTGGCAAATAATTTAACAACCTCCAACTGTATGAGCTAGCACATTAAATCCTGAATCTCCAATAACTGCATCCTTATTGATAAATTCTGTCTGATCTGTAACTGTGTTCTTCCTTCCCTGGTCTAGTATATTCAGAATCCATTTCCACACTTCCTCTCCATATTCTGCCAACATAAATCAGCAGTCTTTCCATTCCTTCGCTGAGTGTGTTTTCTGTTCCTGTATTTGCTCTATAATGGATCCCGTGAGCCATACAGAGATCTAACTCTGCTTATAGGCTTGGTGGTTTTGAGGGGCAATGAACTGGAGTGCCAGAGAACTGACTTTCCTTGTAAAACCATTCTATAGACTCTCTGATGTGAGATCACAAGGATCCTTCAGGCTCCATAGGGACGACATCATCATATTGGAAGGATTCTTTTGGCTACAGGGGAAAAAAAATCCTATGTGCAACTAACCTAAAGGGTCAGAATGTTTATTACAGAATTCCAGGGGGAAGGTGAGACTCAGGAGGCTTTTGTGTTAGCTTTGTGTGTAGGTAAGCACCCCTCATGGTTATTAAAGTGGCCACCAGACCACAGTGTTCCCTTGTTTATGTTCAGTAGAAGAGAGACCCTCCCAAACCCTGCCACCATCCAGAGTGATTTGCATTCTCTACCTCAATAATGGTCACCATGGAAATGGCATGACAGAATGCCATTCAATATTGGGTTCCTGAACCAGTCATTAGGAAGGGGAAGGGAATTAACATGATGGGTCAATCTAATTAGTTTAACTCTGTAGACAATGATAGGTTGAACACCTGGATAAAATCAAGGTTTCCATTAGAGAAAAGTCCACATAGTGTAACATCTACAGGTATGGACAACTATGGAGAATGTATCTCTCACTCAATAGTCAGAGAAGTATACAAGAGATACATTATTTAACACTAATGCTCAATCTTGGAAATACAGGCTTTTTTTTCCTTTATATATACTCTCCATAGATAACTTCGTTTTGGCATAATGGGGCTTTCACTTTCTGGTGGAAATTCTGTCTTTGATGTCATTTTCTAGTTATACTTAATTATATACAGGGCCTCTTATTCACTACCTCTTATTCACCTAAATAAAGAATGTTAATGCAATTTCAGTTACAAAGTTGTTTCAAGAAAATAAGTGGTGGTAGAGGGAAGTAGTATATGCATTGCTCTAAGTATTCCTCTTGATATATTTACACTTCCTAAAACAAGCTGACATTTCCCCAGTGCTGGATTAAAAATGGTCACAAAATTCTTTATAGCTCCTTTCGTCAAGAGATGGATCTGGGCTGGACTTGTGCATTAGTCTGCTAAGGCTGCCATAACAAAACCCGTAGACTGAATGGCTTAAACAACAGATTCATTGTTTCCCAGTTCTGGAGGCTAGAAGTCCCAGATGAAAGTTTTGGCAGGACTGGTATCAGGTGAGACCACTCTCCATGGCTTGTAGAAGGCCATCTTCTACTATGGCCTTTCCTTTGTGCCTGCCTATCCCTGATGTTGCTTCCTCTTCTTATAAGGGCACTTATAAGGGCACTATTGGATGAGGGCCCACATATATCACCTTATTCACCCTTAATTACTTAAAGGCCCTATCTCCAAATACAGTCACACTGAGGGTTAGAACTTTGACCAAAATTTTAGAAGAACACAACTCAGTCCATTACACCTTGCAACTTGTCTTAACCAACAGGACGCTGCAGAAGTGAAGTCATGATGCCCGTGACTTTTTATGTCCTCAAGGAAGCCTTCACAGCTTCAGTTCTCACCTTCTTTGGAATCTCAACAATACATGCAGAAGCCTGAGAGGACCAGCTGGAGAAACTATGCAAGGAAGTGAGGCACCCTGGTTATGAACCTCAGCTAACTGCCCACTGATTATGATGGCAAGAAAGCCCAGTTGCTGTCATGTGGATCAGAGATGAGTTGTCCGGACGGTACCCTGAACAAATGGCTGACCCAAAGGTCATGTACTAATAAGTGGTGTTATATTAAGGCACTAAGTTTTGAGGTAGTTCTTAGGCAGTAATAGATAACTGATACACCAAGCCTTTTAGGATTTTCATTGCTTCTTCGTATTCCATCCTTTTACTGTCAGTTTAGTGAGATTCGGGAAAGAAGAAGACCAAAAAGTGCATTGTCATACAGCCACGCTTAATTAGAAATCAAGAAATTATACATTATAGACAAGGATGGTGCTTTTTAAAGAGGAATAACTCAGTCATTAAGTGCCTGCTTTCAACTCAGGACATGATCCTGGAGTCCTGGGATTGGGATCCAGCCACGCATGGGGCTCCCTGCTCAGCAGGAAGCCTGCTTCTCCCTCTCTCACCGCCCCCTGCTTGTGTCCCCTCTCTAGCTGTGTTTCTCTCTGTAAAATAAATAAAATCTTTAAAATAAATAAATAAATAAAGGAGTAACTTAAAAACTTAGTCCTATTTTATATGCAGATACCAAGTAACATATGGAATTGATAATAAAAGTTGGTGAGGTAAGGAATAGGAGTTAATAAGTTATGTAATTCCCTGCATCCCTATAAAATATGATTGGATAGCCCAGAGCAGGGACTGGAAAAATGCCAGCTCACTTCTGTTTACTGCAAATACCTAATGAGCCTCTAGTACATGTTACCTTCTAAGTTATGCCTTGTGGCTGGTAGGTAGGTAGGCTGTAGGAAGGGTGGGGAAATGAATTAATAAGCAAAACAAAACTCTTAAGTAAAATTAAAAATATGTATTTCATTTTATCTTTATCTCATCTTTATTAATATGTATATCATATTCTAATGAGTCATGTATCATTAGATAATACTTGTGTATTGTTTACAAATAAAAATGTACATCTGTTGGGAAGAAATGCTCATAATAGGTTGGCTTACATGTGTAGATGATGGAAAACTGTGGATGACGGGCTAGGACGCACAGCTGCCCTTTAAAGAAAAAATATAGAAGACAAGTTTACCTGCTCTATAATACAAACACACACCCAGGCCTACAAGATATCACGAAACTGCCATGACAAAGGACTTGGGACCATATCAAGACCTATTTACCCCTAGTAGATATTTAGTGGCCTGTTCTGGGTGACAACAGTGTCATAAGCTTTGGGAGGAATCAAAGGTGGAATTAGGAGTTTTCTTGTCCGATCTCAAGTTCCTGCCCTTCTCCTGGGGTTGCCCTTTTGGGTCAGAACTGTGGTCTAAAAACCTGCAAGTTATGGTAGGGTTCTTCTAAGGGCCCAACCTTGTCTAGCGTGTTGCCATGACAACCCTGGAGCTCCCTTAGCTCCCGGCTCATCTTGTAAGTCACCTACTCAGACACCGTGTGCCAGGCACCTTGCCCACATCCGCCCTGCCGGACCTTAGCTGCAGGAAAGAGGTATGGTTGGCACCATGAGTTTACTCCACAGAGGGATTTTATCCCACCAGTTAGTGGCCTACCTGTTTCCACTGCTTTCTTAATCCTCTGACTATTCCCATCTTTCTTTCAGTTATTTTTTTTTCCCAAATGATTTTTATTCATTGTCTTCTGGTTTTTATTTATCTAGTTATTTTTATACGCCCACCATGAGGCTCAAACCCACAACCCTGAGATCAAGAATCCTATTCTCTGACTGAGCCAGCCAGGTGCTCCTGATAGCTTAGCTTTTATTTTTATTTCTTTGTTTATCTATGAAGATATTTATTTGAGAGAAAGAGAGAGCGAGTGGGAGGGAGAGGGAGAGAGAATCTGAAGTCAACCCTGCACTGAGTGCAAAGTCTGACATGAGGCTCAACCCTATGACCATAAGATCTTGATCTGAGCCAAATGGAAGAGTGGGAGGCTTAACCAACTGTGCCACGCAGGCGCCTCCGTCTTTTGGTATCTAAGTAACCGCCACATCCCTTCTCATTCTTTTCCTTTACTTTGCATTCCCCTCTTAGCCTGCCTGCACCACAACATCTGCTTTCCTCCCTTTGCATCTCCCCATTCATCCATGCTGTCCTAGCTGCTCTCCTTTGTTCAATTCAGAACATCAGCCAGAGGCTTCCCGTTGCTAAGCAACAACATCACCCACACACACCCTTTTCCACTCTTGGCTCATTTCTTCTGCTCCTTTTATAAGCCTGTGGGTCAAACGGTCTCTGAAAGAAAATGAAAGATTCTCTGTCTTCTCTTCACACCGAGGAGGGGCACACCATCCTGCCCCTGCCCCTCTTACTATATTGTGACATCTTGTTTTATCTGGTCATTCTCCCCAGGCTCTGAGAGAACACTAAAAATCACAAAACATTCCTTTCAGCTGGGGCAATTAATAGATGGGCATAAGGGATATAATTTCTGCTAAAGGAACAGAGAAGGAGAAAATGCTTAAAGTCTAGTTACAGGGCATGGCATGGCCACATTGAGGACTTTGCTTAGACCTCTGAGTCACATCCAGGTTTTAAGAGGTTTCCATTAGGGATCTAGCAAGGGAGTTGCAGGTCCTTCATACAGACTTCTGTTGAGTTTTGTGGACGCCACTAATGGCATGTTGAGTGTGGCTTGCACAAAATAAAGGATAAAAACAATACAACACTCATTATGCAGTTTCCCGAAACTCACCCCTCTTCCAGAAATCAAGCTGGCATGATACTTGTACCAAAGGCATAACTCAGGTTGTGCCAGCCCTTCTCACAAACTGCTCTGAAGAGATTCAAAATCTTCTGCCACATTTTAATAGTTTAATGGCAATGATTACTCCATATGTCCAAACACTAGTGATACCAGGACCTTAAATAATCTAATCTCCCTCCTTGGTGAATTCTTTCTCTCTTCTTGGGCATTTATGTAATGCCCCAAGGCCTTTCCTGACAACACTGTCCCACACTTGCTCTCAGCTCTTTGCCCACGGTCAACACTGAACTTCTGGGAGGGTACCGGGGCTGCTTTGTTGATAGTACCACAGCCTTTCTCTTGCCGTGTCCCTGCTCCTCAGGTACTGTTCTCGGTGAGGGAAGGACTCAGGTCCTGCATGCAGTGTATATTTGATAAATTGCCTTAAATTTAATGATAGAACCCAGATACTCTGACAAGGCAGTTACTGTTAGTTTCCTTTTCTAAGAGGAGAAGGAATAACAGCTTTCTTGGCATTAAAGTTCAAGTTCACCAGTAATCAAAGTACCAGAAATGAAGTTTATGTGTCCCTGTCATTAACTAGATTTGGTGACCGAGCATTTCAGAAGAGAAAAATTTTTAAGAGCCTATTTGTCAGGATCTGTTGATATTCCAAAAGTGGAATCCCCATGAGACTAAAATCCACTGCCAGGTATTCTAAGAATGCCTGACCAGAACTGGAATTGCCAAGTTACTACAATATTCCTTCTAGAAGGGAGCCCCTTTGAGATGATGTTATATCTTCTGAGAGGTTCAGAAAACTTTAATATGATTTCAGTCTTTATCTTCAAGTAATATCAACTAATGAAACATGTATTTGAATTTCTTAGAATTTTTGTTTCATGTACTGCTTACATTAAACAACCAAAAATTATATGCAATTTTCACTGCTCTTCAGTATTTACTCTTCTACTAAGTCTTGTCTCCAACCTGAAATATCAGTCAACATCACCTTATCATAATTTATTTTTTCCACATCTCTATGTGTTTATGTATTCCTTTATCCCCTTCCATCCCACCCCATCAATGTGGTTTTGAGTCTCACAGTCTCCCTGTTGTCATTGAAAACTGTTGCACTGGGGCGCCTGGGTGACTCAGTTGGTTAAGTGTCTGCCTTTGGCTCAGGTCATGATTCCAGAGACCCAGGATCGAGCCCCGCATTGGCCCTGCTCGGCGGGAAGCCTGCTTCTCCCTCTCTCACTCCCCCTGCTTGTGTTCCCTCTTTTGCTGTGTTTCTCTCTGTCAAATAAATAAATAAAATCTTCAAAAAAAATAAATAAAAGAAAACTGTTGCACTTTCCTCCATAAACAGAGTATTCTCCACCTGGAATACCTACATGATGATACAGCCAGTGTCCTGGGGGTCTCTCATTGTTTCTGACCTCTAAAAGCTAATGATCCCTCTATTCATTCAGCCCCATACAATCTCCAACACACCCTCAGCCCACCACCTGTGACTACTTCACCTCCAAAATCTTTGGGCAAGAATTTCCCTCTCCAGCCACAATCTCCTCCACTTGCAACTCTCAGTTAGCTGGTCCTCAAGCACACCAACTATTTCAGGACTTCACACCATCTTCATCCTGTTTGTCCCTATTATCTCCTTCTTTCTTCACTCCTTCCCTACCCAGCAGAGATCCCATGTTCCATCTTTAACCACTTTCTCTAGTATCTCAACTCCCTTGCTCCTCATTAGCCTAGCAAATTCTCAACCTCAAATGACTTCATCCTCATGTTTCCCTGTGTGCCCCTGGAGAAATAGCATGGCTCGACCATGGGTACTAGGCCAACTTCACATCATCAGGCAAGCGCTGGCTCCCCGAAGCTGCCCAACAACCCTTGCCACAGCACTCCTCATCTACTTGTTACAAATCATTCATTCACTCATGCACTCAATTGCCTAAATATTTATTGAGTGCCCACTCTAGTGGTATGCTGGGTCCTGAGAGCAAAGAGACAAGGTCTCACCCTCAGAGTGCTAAAGATCTAGCCTGGAAGACTGAAATTAAAACAAGTCCAGAGAAGTGAATTATTTAGAGGCTAATGTCTGAGAAGAATGGTGAATGTATGAAATATTTACTCTGGTGAATGAGAGGAAAGATGACTAGGGAAACACAGGAGTGCTGCTGGACAGCTGTGCGGGACCACAGCCTGATGACACAGTTGGAATAGCCCCCATGGATGGGTCATGGGATTTCTCCAGGAAACCTCACTAGTGTGGGGTGTGGGTGCACACAGGGAAACATGTAGATGAACTCACTCAAGGTTGGGCATTTGCCAAGCTGAGGAGATACTAGAGAGAAACCCCATGGACAAGATAATATTTTGAATTAAAAAGTACTGATGGACTTGTGGTCTTTGGACAATTATTTCTTTTCTAAACAGATACTAAAAGTACAACTACTACCATACAACTCTCCAGAAAATTACTCAACAATTAAAGGGCATTCTCATATTCCAAAAAGTTTTCCTCTCCTTGGATATTGTTCTGAGGAATATATAAAATATTGATTTTTGCTAATTAGTAATTGCTAATTATTTTGCTATTATTTTCTCTTTCCATTTTTAACATTACCCAAATACAAAAAAAAAAAAAAAAAAAAAACCAAAACCACAAAACCTCTAATTAAAAAGAATTCAAACATTACAGAAGTACTTAGGGTAAAAGTGAACTCTCCCAGCATCCCATTTCCCCTTTCCCACTCCCTGTCTCTGCACTAACGCCCAGTTTGATGTGTGGGGGCACCTGGGTGGCTCGGTCAGTTAAGCTGTTGCCTTTGGCTTTGGTCATGATGCTGGAGATCAAGGCCCATGTTGGGCTTGCTGCTCAGCTGGGAGTTTGTTACTCCCTCTCTTTCTGCCTCTCCCTCAACTGTGCTCTGTGTGTGTGTGTGTGTGTGTGTGTGTGTGTGTGTGTGTGTAATAAATAAAATCTTAAAAATAAACAAACAAACAGGAATTTGATGTGTTTCTATATAGTGCTCATTTCTATGGGCTTACATACAAAAAGATGTTTGCAGGCATGTGCATACACACCTACGTGTGGAAATTACCTAGTTAAATCACCTTTTTGAGACGGCAAAAGATTAACATTAGAAAAGTGTATTTTCCTCCATTTTTTATAAGCATTATCTATTTCTTTAGGAGAGAGCATATGTGTGTGCCCATTTTGGGGGAGGGGCACAGGGAGAGACTCATAAGCAGACTCCCTACTGAGAGCGGAGCCCAACTGGGGTTTGACCTCAAGATGCTGAGATCATGACCTGAGCCAAAACCAAGGTCATCCACTGAGCCACTCAGGTGCCCCTGTGTTTTCCTTTTAAGTAGGAGTAAAGCTTTATTGTCTATGAAGCAAGGCACTTGGACCTAAACTTAAGCTACTTTTGATAAACTGATAAGAAGACTATTAATGACCCAGGGAACAAAACACAAAATTTACTTGTTAACTCGTTAGACTGAGAGGATGATCTCAAGTAAAATTAAATTCCTACACATTGCTTCTCTTCACAAATTATATCTAAGTTAGGCAACAGGACAGAGAGGGTCGGTAAAGATAGATAAGGACTCTATTAAATGTTTTCACTACAAACACAGAATTTACCCATCTGAAGTGTAAACTATCTTTAGCTATCAATATCAGAGTTTGTGAAACAGGTTTTAAATAATTAGAAAGTCCCAGCATACGGCAATATAAGATTGATGACTAATCATGACTCTTGTTAGTCACTTCAGAACTAATTGAACCCTCAGGGAACAGCTTCAGTGAGTTTTATTTCTTTTTTTCTCTCTTGGCCACCTTGAAATAGTCATATATTTCCCACATTATGAAAACTCAGTGCCTCTTTTGGAATGTGACCTAGCTTTTACAATCGCTGCCTGCTTGTTGCAGCGTAGCCAAATAACAGCTCCTCATGGTTTCTAAGATTAAGGACAGTCTCGGCCACAACATGCATGTATAAATATATAATTTAGGATAGTACTATGCAATTTCTCTTCTACAACTTGCTTTTTTCATTTAACAATAATGCTGAAATCTTTTATGTAATATACATGTAGACTTACCTCATTCTTTTTAACTCTTCATCCACTTCCACAATAAAAAAATACATAATTCATCAAACTACTTTCTTTTCATTAAACTTTAACTTTTGTTACTACAAACAATCTAATGTTTGTAGATGCAATGTTTATGCATTTCCATGTAGATGGGATGTAATGGGGTGTTTATGCATGTATTTTTGTTTATATATCTGAATATTTCTGTATGATACATATTTGCACTTGGGACTTTTAGATAAAAAGAACTTTATACTTGTTTTTATATATATTGATATAAAAGCAAACCTTATGTAGCAAAATGGACAAAGTATATAAAAAGTTAATTCAAAGAGCAGCGAATTTAAATTACCAGCAAACACACATAAAGATACTCAAACTGATTAATAGCCAAGAAAATAAAAATTTTATTCTTTAACTGGCAAACAATTAAAATACCAGTAAAACCTATTACTGGTGGAAATAAAGGAGAAAGTTGCTTCAGCTTCTTTTGCAAAGCAATCTAGCAACATCTATTAAAATTAAAAATATATCTGGACTTCAACAAACTCACTTTTGGAATCCAATGCCATAAAAATAAAAGTCCAACAGGTCAGAATATATAAACAAAGATGTTTGGGACTACACTCATTTCTTTCTACAAGACACAGGCCCTTCTCTAAAGGCTCCCCCTCACAGCCTCTGGCGGGGGAGGGGAGTGGGGGGGTCTGGGAGGTGGGGTAGAGAGATGGACAAGTGTACAAGCAGTTGGAGTTCCTGGAAGAGGTGCTAAGAAAGCAGTCCAGACCTGGGATGGAGTGCTGCAAAAAATTTGCTGAAAAGGCAACTTTGCATGACTTTTTAAGATACAGCATATGGTTCTGACCACCCTGTGTGGTCCAGGACCACTGAACTGAGGACAGATAACTGGGCACTGGGAAAACACAACCCATAAATTTGCCATAAAACAAGACTGTGTTAATAAAAGTCACAGGTGATTTTTTTTTCAATTACAGTGGGGACAGAACATGAGATACATATTGAAAAAAAGGATTCAAAAAAAAAAAAAAAAGGATTCGGTTTTGGGGAAGAGAATCGAGAGTCTATGATTAAATGGTAGCCAAAAAGGCTGTTTTCTTCATATGCCTGGTATAGAGTACACTCCTGAAAGGTATTTGTGGGAAGAGCATGTAAAAAAGTTTAGCTCAGATAAGACTTTCCCTTGAATACGCTTTTCCTCTCTCCCTCCCTCCCTTCCTTCCTTCCATCCTTCCATTCTTTCCCCCCACTGTTTTTCAAAAAAAGGCAAGGCTCTAGTCCAAGTGGGCTTCTAATCCTGCTAACCTCACTTTGACCCTGTGATTTCACCACATAACCACGAGGCAAAATCGTCAGTTCTTACATCATGAACTTTAAATGCCAAAATAGTGCTGAACCATTTTAAAAGCATAAATGTTGATATAGAAGAAAACAGGGTATCTAACATTAAAAATAATCAAATAAAACAGTTTATCAGAAACTGATAATCTATGACCACTGAGGTTGTATAGATAATGGATTTCAGGAAGGGGCTCCTAGCCTGTGGGGAAACAAAGCCTCACATCTAGGAACAAAATACCTTCTCTCCCAACTATTGTCCTTAAAGGAAAAGCCATGGGGGTGGGGTCTCCACGGAATAATGAAAATGTTCCCAGTACCTAAGTGCTGGCTGGCTTTGCTCCCGTATCAACAGCAAAACAACTGCCTAGCAACCTACGTCTGCCCATTTCCTCACCCATTACTGTTCATCCAGGGAAAATAGCCCTACTACCCCCAGTTTGCTCTGTGAATTTTGTCAAACAGGAGTTGAATCTCTATGCCAAGTTGAGGAGCGACACATGCTGGCATTTCCCAGCACATGCTGTTCACCACGCGGGTTCCTGGAGGCCTCTCGGCTCAGAGGAGCTCCAGCTCCCCTCCCCTCCCCCACTTCCTCTCACAAAGACAACCGGCAACAGTGATTGTCAAGTATGTGCTCTGAGCTCCCCACAGGCCAACGACCTTTTAGACCCAGTGACCTCCTTTATGAATATCACACAAGGCTCCAACTTGGTTTTTTGCATATGTCGGGAGTACAAAGAGTTTACACTAAGAACAGAACAACAGTCACTTCTAAAACAAAGAAATCCCCCTCTGAATGTTTGCAAGAACTCTTCGCCATCTGTTTATTTCCTCCTGGCAGGGCTGCTGACAGGGGCCTCCAGCAGTGGGACCAACGGACAGATCCAAACTGGAGTACTTTTCCTCTTTCCAGAGAGTGTTTCCTTGAACTTTCCCATCTGCTTCTGAGTAAGATGTAGAAAGTATTATTTATAAAATAAGACTAGTAAGTGACTCACAGTGAATAAAAATAAATCAGGGTGCAGTTTGTCATGTCTAAGGAAAAAAGTAAAGTGCTCCACAAATGGAGAAAGAACTCACTTTTTCAAATCTCCTCAAGGACCATCTTCAAATGACAGGCAGGAAATGGGTTTGTAAGGGTTAAGTTAAACTCAAGAAAACTCAAGAGCCAGCCCCTCATGCATATTCATAAAAGGCAACCTGCACTCCCCTTTAAAACCACAATGTGACCATGTTTCCTGCACACACTTGCCTCCCACACTGCCAGGAAGCCCTAGAACGATGAAGCACCCGATGCCTCGCTTTATAGGCCGGTTCATAAGAATGATGATTGTTCTTTGCAGACTTAATCCACACATTGACTGGATTTTCTCCATCAGCCTTATGACAGCTCAAGAAGTACCCATCTGTTGAGATGCATTTTAGAGCCATCATTGTGCAAGTGTGAATTTCAAGACCATGGCTAATAAGAAGCAAAAGGAATATAGCTATATATTTTCAGTGGAGCCTTGGGCATTTATTATTAATACTTTAATGGAGAAATAGGTCAGTATAACACACATAGGAAGACAATTATAGCCTACACATTGCAGACTTTCTACAGCAAAATACCCAGAGTTAGTTTGACCTGCCAGCAAACATAAACCAAGGACCTTGTTGTTCCAAAGGGATTTAGGGAGGCCTGTACTGAACTTTTCATTCATTCACTCAACAAATAATTCCTGAATGTTACTGTATCTCAAGTACTGTTCTAGCACTTGAAAAACTTCAATGATAACAGATAAAATTTCTTCTTTCATGAAGTCTATTATCATGTCCTTCTAGGGCATCACAGAAGGTCCTGGATCTTTTTGTTCAATTTCTTTTAAGTGCCCTTGATGACTCTGAATGAAGAAGTTGTTATGTGTTCCCAAGTGTGTTGTGCTGTATGAAAGAGAAAAAGAGAGAGAGAGAAACAGAAGAAAGGATGGAGGGAGGAAAAGACAGCAGCACTCAAATACAGAGAATGACCTGAGATGAAGATTATTTTAGAACTGATTAAAAAAACATTTACCTTTATGATCTAGTAAAAACACAAAATACACCAGTGCTGGGAAACACAAAACAGGCACAAAAGAACATTAACCCAAATGGAAAAAAGCCTACTGCTTTCTGCATTAGAAAGAAAAAAAAAATATTATCAAGATGTCAGCACTCTCTCATCTAATCCATAATTTTGACAGAAGACCCAAAAGCTTCAGAATGATGTTTTGAACTAGATAAACTAGATAATTAATTAAGTTGGTTCTAAAGCAAGGAGAAAATCTGGGGCTGGGAGTGGAACGGAATGAGGGAGGGATTAGCCCTGCCAGATAGTGAAATAAAGAGCTTCAATAATGAAGAGTTGGTACTCTGTAAATATACAGACAAAACAATGAAATTAAATTAACACCCAGAAATAGTCCCAAATATAAATGAGAATGTAATATCTGATCCACATATACATTCCCCACAGGTTGCCTTGTCTCACTGCTGTTGTCAACCATGCCGCATGGGGTCTTCTGTGTCTTTCTCTCCTAGAGGTTCAGTGCTAACCAGAGGCCTGGGACACAGAACAGCTAGCAAATAGGAAAGGGTGTCAGGTCTAGATGGTAAGAAACCAAAGCATCAATCCTACTTAATTTTAGCTTGAGGTAACCTGGAGCCTATAGCTCAACTGTGCTGAGCTTTGGGTTCATTGTCCATAGCATGAGAATAATAAAATCTATCTCAAAGAATTATTGCGAGGGCGAAATAAGCTGATATATATGAACATACTTAACAAATTTGGTACTAAGAAACCTATCCTAGCCCAATAGCTTAATAGGCATTTTAACTCCAAGATGATTGTTTAACTTATACAGAGAGCAATGCTTTTTAAAAATCTCAAATTAAATAATAAGTAAAAATTAAAATCTCAATTTTTTTCTCTGTCATCCAGCATTTAAGGAAAAAAGAATTATTGTAAAACTCAGCTTTTAGGATCAATGATTTCTTTATAGCAAAAACTCTTTACAAAGGAGATCAAGATATTCCGGGGACTAATAAAATCCCCCAAGAGAAGTTTGTTTTCATAGCTCAGGGAAGGACTTTTTGTGGCTTGGAGGTTTCGGTTTGTTTGTTTCTTTTATTTTCTTTCTTTTTCTTTTTCTTTTTTTTTTTAGGGAAAGACTTTTTTATTTCAACATTTTTAAGGAAAATGTGGAATTTTTTAAAGAAGATCTTGGGCAGAGATGCAACTGATAGGAACCTGTCTTGGGGGAAGGGTACTGTCCCAGGCATCAAAAATGGAAATTGACTCTTGCACAATAGAAACTTGAGCAATTCTGGAAAGGGTAAAAATACAAAGACAACTGCATGTAAATTTTTAATTTCTACTTTTAGATGTATTATACAATTCAGTGCCTAAGGACTAAAAGGATATTAAAGAGAATTGTGGGAATGAAAACATGGAAACCACGTGCACTCTGTAAAGCATCATGACAAAGGAGAATGTCAAACAGTGTTAAAACACAAGTGCCACCAGTTGGTGGAAAGTGCCAGGCCCATGGCACTTTGCAGGTACCTTAGAGGTGGAGGGCCTTTGAGAGAAGGGACAGTAATGGGCATACTGTGGGGCAGTCCCACAGTATGATGGCCACAGTAAAGGCATACAAAACAGTGAGGTGAGTAAAAAGTTGATACAATACTTGCTGAATGTCAGGAATGTGATCAAAAGTATTCTTGCTCCTGGGAAGAGCAGTTTGCATAAAGAAGGGACTAATGGTGGGGAAGAAAAGGTTCTTCCCATCATCTAGATATAAAGTTTGGATTCAGTATGGCTTGTACCTGAAGAATGGAGAGAGAGTATATGGCTTGTGGTTTGAGAAGGTCTGTAGAACAAAGAAGAGCTTCCTGTCACCAGGAAGCTGGTGACAAAATGATAGAAGGGAAAGGTTCGACAAGATTGGGAACATAGGAGGCCGGCAGGAGAATGGAGCCATTCACAGTAACAGGGAACTTGTGTTAAAGATTTATAAGAACAAGAGCAGAAAAGAAGCCTGATTTTGTCTACATTTAGCTGTAGGCAACATATGACCCACTGTCTATTAGAAACAGAATAACAACTTTAAATATAATACATTAAAAATTCTTTTTTTTTTTTTAATATTTTATTTATTTGACAGAGAGAAACACAGCCAGAGAGGGAACACAAGCAGGGGGAATGAGAGAGGGAGAAGCAGGCTTCCTGCCGAGCAGGAGCCCGATGTGGGACTAGATCCCCGGTCTCCGGGATCATGACCTGAGCCGAAGGCAGTCGCTCAACCAACTGAGCCACCCAGGCGCCCCTACATTTAAAATTCTTATCAAAAGAATATTATGCTTTTTCCATCATGAGGCTAAATTTATTCCTATTTACAATGTTCATAAAAAATACACATGAAGTTCATGTTTATCACTGACCTATCTCTTATTTAAGGAAAATATATCTGTTACAGACTCTACCAATAAAATAATCTTTTGTCCCACCCCATCTTTGAGAGAGAAATAGCAGAAGAGCACATTTTTGACAGTCTTACTGAGGGAGGAAACATTTCATGCAGTATCATCACCTCCACCATCTGTCCTGCTCTAAAGTTCACCAGCTGCTAAATTTATCTACTTTCTATAGGTCATCATTTTGGCCCTTTCTTGGACATGGGCCATTGAATAGGTGAGATATTTATTATTATTATTTATTTATTTATTTGAGAGAGAGAGAGAGAGTGCATGGGAGTGGGGGGAGAAGCCAAGGGAGAGAATCTTTCAGGCAGACCCCCACTGAGCCCAGAGTCCCATGCAGGTCTTGACTTGGGACTCAATCCCATGAACCATGAGATCACAACCTGAGCTGAAACCAAGAGTCAAACATCCAACCAGCTGAGCTACCCAGGTGTCCCTGGGTGATATGTTTCTAGGTCACTCTGTAGACTCTGTGATGAACATCAGTGTGGAAAAATACAGTGGTTGTGCTGGAAATACAAGGTATACACAGTTGTATTTATCACAAAGTCCCATAAAAAACCTGACATTATTGTCTTTTACCATTCAGGTCATGGGTTTTTTTTTTTAATGACTGGATTTATTATTCCACCAATTTACCAAGTTTGGTTTTGAATAATCCTCAAGTGGTTTCTTCCGCCCTGCCACCCATGATAAGTCCTCCATGGATTGTCAAAGAATTTTGAGAATTTTCAAAAGAATCTACTATATTTTCAAACATTTTAAACAGAACTTTTATTTTCTTATAAATCCCTTACATGTTAAATAGTCAATAGTTGTGAAGAACTTTCTCATCCCTCAGTTTCAGGGATTGATGGCAAACATATCATTTTTTGTGAACTTCTGAAGTGTCAGTCTAAAAGAGAGCTCAGCATCTTTTGAGGACAACAAGAAAACATAGCTTCCCAATGAGATTGTATACAAGAGCCAACGTTATATGTGGTCTTCTGATGTGCTGTTAAAACCATTAGCCACACCTGTGGTACATAAAAACACAGGCTTTAGAATCAAAAAGACCTGGGTCTGAATACTCATGTAGGACCAGCAGGCTACTTAGCTTCTCCAAAACTCAGTTTAAGTATCTCTGAAATGGATATAATAATACTCATCTTAAGATGTTGTTATGAGAGGAAAATGAGGTAACGTGTGTAAAGAGGTAACATAATGTCTCACAAATAGTGAGTGAGTGCCCAAGAATGGTAGGTAATAACAATCATTATTGTAGTAGTAACAACAACAATAATTATACCTTGCCGTATAGAGTATACTCACCACGGCGGTACCAAGGCACTGTGGCAATGGTGGTGAGTTCATACCTGGCTATTTGACCTGAAGTGGAATTTCTACCTCTCCTAACAGAAATAGCATCAGCAAGGCAGAAAGGATTCAAAATGCCACCTGGGTAGTAAGACTCTTCAGTGGATACCTTGAGCAGAGTACCTACGATCTCTGTTAGAAGACCTTGACAGCTAAATTAAACTGTCTTCCTTCTGTCAGGATCCTGGAACGTTCTTCTATAGAATAGACATTGTCTTATTTTAAGAACCTCCAGGGAAACAGATTCTATAACTTCCTGTAACCTATTTCAGTGTGTAGCAACCGTCCCTCTTAGTAAATCTTCAGGGCTAATCTAAATCCTTTGTGCTCTAGTTTTAGGACAGTCATCTTACATTTAATTCAGATTTTACTGATACCTGTATTGGCATTAAACCACATTACAGCTAGAAATACA